>VWPU01013449.1:0-35479 GCA_013398955.1 Callaeas wilsoni
AGCCCCGGGGCTGGAGCGGGGCCGCGCTGCCCGCGCCGGAGAGCCGGGCACTGGCGGTGGGCGCTCCGCAAGAGCGGCCGGGATCGCTCCCTGGATGGGTAGGGGCCCGCGCCCCGCCCCGCCCCGCCGCGCCGCTGGAGGGTTCCTGCGCTCGGGAAGGGAACGCCGCCTTGCACAGCTGTGCGCCCGCAGGTTCCGGGCCCGGCTGGTGGCTGAAATGCTGTGGCAGACGCCCGTCAGGTGCAGCGCAGCCAGGTAACGCTGGCACGCGATCCGCATGGATTTGTCTAACTTGACCTTCTCGCCGTTTGCAGTAGTTTGTGCGCTGCCATCGTTACCTCTCAGCTTTGTCTTTGGTAACCTGAATAGCTTGAGCTTCCTACGCCCCTATTTTATAGCTTGTTATCTATCCCGTTCATTAATGTTCCTCGTTGGAATTATTTCCCGTGTTTTTCCTCCCTCCCTAACCGTGGATGCCAGAAATGGTGCAGCGTTCCAATGTCCCTGTGCTGTAGACAAAGACTGTCACTCTCCTGTCTCCCCTATATATTCTGTATTTTATACATTAAATTATCAGAGTAGTCCAGTTTACCACAGTATTACCCTGAGGTCACACTGAAACAGTAACAACTGAATTCTTTTTGAGGTACTTCTTGCCATGCTAGCTCCATCCCTACATTCTTTATTTCCAGACGTGTTTCTTCATATTTTATGACATTAAAAATGCAGTTTACTGGACTGGGATGACTTAATTGGGCACGTCAGATGATTTTGTTACAAGTTGTGAATTATCCACTCATTTATTAGGCTACAAAATTTACTAATACATATCTTGCATCATCTAGACAATTGATAGAGATATCAAACTGAATCAGAGCAAGAACTCATCTCTAGAAAACTGTTAGGGTCCCTGATGTCTCCTCTTTGCAGCTGCTTTTTGAGATGTCTCAGGGAAAAGATATTTAATCCATCTAAGGTGTGCTTTATGCATTCCAAATAATGTGCATTCCAGCACTCGAAGAACAAACTCTTTAAACAAATGTCAGGACTATTTCTCTTTTAGTGTTTGAAGCTAACTCAGGACAATTCTACAAGCCTTTCATTAAGCTTCTGCTTGTATTTTAGCTTTCTCTAAGAGAGGTTCTGCCCTGACAGTACCACTCAAAGTGGATACAGAATCAGAGCCTGCTTGGGTTCCATCTATTCAAGTCTGACAAACAATGGGAGCTATACACTAAACCCCTAGGACAGGGTCTAGAAGGGGCAACAATAGCCAAGCTGGTTTAGGCAGAACAAAAGGTAGACACAGGAATAAAAGGAAGAGTCAGAATGGCCACCAAATCCAGTATTCACAAATTCTTGCAGTGGACTCATTTTGTGCAGCCTCCTAAAAGGCTTTTTCAATGACTCTGAACTTATTCTTACTTCTCATATGCATTAAAAATAGCAAAAAAAAAAAAAAAAACCACCATCAAGTTTTAAGCCTATGGACTTTCATCTTCCCATAGACATGACTGCTGCTGAAGGTATGCAGATTATCATCTGAATATTTTAAATGGGTATCAAGCATAGAAGCTTAACAATCTTTGGTCACAGTGACGAGTCTATACTTTGAGACTCAAACAGAGTGCCAAAAAGAACAATCTATTACATTTAATGTGCATGAATTTTACCAACTTCAATGTAACGGAGATTTGTATAATTTGTCTATTTAGTCATCAGATAACTGCTTTAAATAACAACTCTGTACCTGAAAGCATAAATACATTCTAGGTTTATATGTCTCAAGGTAATAACTGCAATCTATTATTGTGTTTCAGAAGCAGTAGCACAAAGAATGATGATCATACGCTTGCCCAGTAATTTTCATCAGTAGATCTCAAGAGACCTTGCGAAGGTCAGTGTGATCATCCCATTGTTGATGATGGAGAAGGAAAGCATTGAGATGAACTTGCTCAATGTCATATGCCAGAGCAATGCTAAAGCTGGCAATTGACTTCAGGTTGTCTGTATCCAGCATGAAAGGTTTTGCCTCGCAAGCCACCTAACACATCCATACACCCCTGGGAATTATTTTAATTACTGTTTCACATCTTGTGTGTATTGTGTTTATCAGTGTTAGAACCTGGAAGAGAACTCCAGGCTTTTTGGTGTTTCTTTACAGGCTTCACCATAAAACATTTTGTATTTTGTAATTTACAGGCTCCACTGAAACCCTCTATTGCCACCCATGAAAAAAAGTCAGAAATAAAGTTTGAGATTTTGTTTGAAAAATGAAATATTAATATTTCAGTAGGACAAAAAGGTGACACAGATCCAATCTCAACCTAAATCTGAAGATCTAGGTAAAATTACTAAATGTTTGATTATCTGTTCCGATCATGCTGTGCTAATAACTGAAAGCAAATTTGACGTTGTCACTTGTGTTTTCCTCAATCCTCAGGAAAGCTGTCCTGGCTGGAATTCATCCCATTGCAAGCTCAGGGGTCAGTAACTTTGAGGCCTTCCTGGAAGCAGAGTCTGTGCTGAAGATGGTCAGGGGAACAGCATCCCACACAAGGGACCTTGTTCCGAGGGGTCAGGAGCTACATCCAAACCTGCTAAGATTGTCAACAGCCCAGTCCTGGGTGTATCTGTCCTCAGAGGTATGAGCTCAGATCAGGCATGTAATGTTATTATTTCCCACCTTCACAGAATCATGGAATTAGCAAGGTTAGAAGAGACCTTTAAGATCATGAAGTCCAACCTGGCACTACCACTGTAACCTCTATAAACCACTAAACCACATTATCAAATCTTAAACACCACCAGGGCTGGCAGCTCTGCCACCTACCTGGGCAATCTGTTCCAATGCCTGACCACCATAACAGTGAAAAAAATCTTTCTAATACCCGAATTTCAGCTTGAACCCAGATCCGCTGGCAGCAGGCTGAGGCAGCCAAGAAGCGGCTCATGCGCTGCGAGATGACTCCCCCGATGCGCTGGGGGCTGCCGGGCGGTGTCGCGCCGGCCCCTCACACACAGCCCGCGGCGGTGCAGGGCCGGCAGGGCCCGCGGGACACAGCCCCGGGCCGGGGCACGGGGAAGGTGTCGGTGCCGGCGGGCCCCGGTCCGCGGCCGGGGGCACAGGGAAGGGGCCGGTGTCGGTGCCGGCGGGCCCCGGTCCGCGGCCGGGGGCACAGGGAAGGGGCCGGTGTCGGTGCCGGCGGGCCCCGGTCCGCGGCCGGGGGCACAGGGAAGGGGCCGGTGTCGGTGCCGGCGGGCCCCGGTCCGCGGCCGGGGGCACAGGGAAGGGGCCGGTGTCGGTGCCGGCGGGCCCCGGTCCGCGGCCGGGGGCACAGGGAAGGGGCCGGTGTCGGTGCCGGCGGGCCCCGGTCCGCGGCCGGGGGCACAGGGAAGGGGCCGGTGTCGGTGCCGGCGGGCCCCGGTCCGCGGCCGGGGGCACAGGGAAGGTGTCGGTGCCGGTGCCGGCAGCGGTGGCGGGAGGAGGAGCCGGGCCCGGCCCCCGGAGGGGCGGTGCCGCTCGGCCCGGCCGCGCTCCGGAAGCGGCGCGGGGGACGCGTTGGTGCGGCGGCCGCGGGTGAGTGAGGGAGGCGGGGAGGCGGGGGCTGCGGGTCACCGTGCCTGCAGGGACGGCTCGGACACAGCCCGGGGGCGCCTCAGCTGTCAGCAGCAGCCGGGAGCTGACGGGCTCCTGGTTCGGGGGGCTGCGTGTGCCACTCCTGGCCACCGCCACAGCCCCAGCCCTCCCCGCCGAGGAACGTGCTGCTCCTGAGCGCTATTTGCTTAAGGTTTTTATCCTAAATTTATCCAGCGGCACCTCTGGGGATATTTTCAGGTGTCAGTTCACACCTGTTTTCTTTGGTTATGCGATGGCGTTTCTTTCCTGTGTAGGTGGTGGCTGGTTGGTACTTGCGTCATGTACAGAGTAATTGTAGGTGTACAACAGTAATAAAGTAATTTTAAAATTAAGTTTTAATATGTGATGACCCTTTGAGGTCAAGAAATAGTCACAGACAGTGGAAACTACTAAAGTCTTTTGGTGGTTCCTCACTGAAGAAGACCTAAGAATTGTATGAGCTAAAAATACAGCTTTTATCTAAGGAACAAGCCCAGCAAAAGGCTCTGGGTCTTCCGATCTGTGGCTGAGGAGAAATTCATGCTCTTGAGAAACTGGGGCAAAGGCTGTTTTACTCCCTCCTTGTAAATGTTTCTAAAACATGGTATGGTGAAAGGTTATATTTACTGGCTTTTGTTCCTCATGGGACCTATACAGTGGACGTAATCCAGTAAAATGCCAGAGAGAAATTAAGTAGCTGAAAATAAAATTAGCCCATTAAACTTGGGAGTGCCATTCATCCTGCATGTTATTTTCTGTGTTGCATAAGTGTTGTACTTTGCACTGCTGTCTCTTGCAGTGAAGACTGACTCTTCACCTTGCTAGGGTTACAAAGCCTGGGTTACTTACAAGTGGTCTTTGTAGGGAGCAACCTGGAAGTAATCAAATTATAGATCAGTCTATTCCACTTCATCTTTAGTTATTGGCATTGCTACAGTGAAGCATGTGGTACACAAGGGAAGTGCAAAAACAAAACAGTAAAATGCTTTAAAATGCAACCGTGAGACACTTTTCTCTGAGAGAAAAAAGATATATTACTTTTAAGAACTAATCAGGCATCTCTTATTTTTGATTTTAATGTTCGCTATTAAAAAAATTTAATCTCAGTAGTGCGAGAAAATGCATCCAATTTTATGGCCCTTCTATGGGCATTTGAGAACTGTAGGGCTCAGTTTCATTTGGACAGACTCAAAAGAGACAGTAAAATAGTTTTGTACTCTGCTGACCACGAGTTATTGTTGTAGTACATAAAACTAGCAGATTCCAGTGAATAATGATTTTTAGCTGTGTTTTAGACTGCACCTAAACAATAGTTTTGGATCAGTTGAGAAGCAATTGAGAGCACTGTGGTAACTGACAGATGTTATTTATGATGCTTCATTTGTGAATACAAAATACATAACAAATGGCTTCATTTTTCAAAGCCTGCTACTGGGAATTCTTAAGGGTAAAATAGTTTTATGCCAAATTGTGAACTGATTGCTTCTAATCAACCAAATGATGGTAGAACCCTATGAAAAGAACATACACAATCTATCACGTTTGGGTCTCTTGAAAGTCCCTCTCAATGCTACCTTATGCTGGCGTGTATCCACTCAGGCTTTTAACAGATCCTTCAAATGAGCAAAACAACACACTGTGCTGTCTAACAGAGTACTGCAGCACAGAACAAGAATGTTAGTTACTTTAGTGTCATTTCCAAATTAGCGGTGCCATTTGGAGCAGAACGCTTAATTACAGGATGTTTGTGGTTCTTGTCAAGCTGGTTTGTGTGTATTAGGCATAAGTTGGACAGCAAACTAGAAACATTACAGAAATAGGAGATTGTTGCTATCATGTCATCCTTGGTAACTGTTGTCTTATTGACTAGGAATAAGCAAACTAGAATTTATAAAAGCTCATTATCCAGAGAGCAGTCTTCACTGTCTCCAACCTAGAGCAGAGGATTTTTCCCCCTCTTCTGCAGACTTTGCCATGTTGCATAGTGTGTATATTTTGGCTTGTATTGTCTTCAAAAAGAAAATCAGAAAGCAAGTGTTGTACCATAACTCAGCCTTTTCTATTTGAACTCTTTAAACTATGGCACCTCCTACATCTCTAAGGATGGTTCTGAAGACACCTTTTTTGCAGAAATGGAGCTCAAAAATCAGCTTTTGATCTAGCTTTGGATTTGCTGTAGGATCAAGTTGCAAGTGGAAGTCAGTGCTGGCCTAATCTTTTTCACCTTCTCCTCTTCTTGGTCTGTGGGGTCTCAGCTGAGTTGAGCACATCTGCTTTGCAGCTCCAGCTCTGTGCAATGTGCTCGTCTCATCCCCATAGCTGCGGCACCAGCTTTTTTGTGAGTATGAGCTCGAGAAAATGGCACTTGCATAAAAACTTTTTGATTGAATTCTTATGTACTTACCATATCTATGACAGCCTCTCTTCAGGTTTTCTTTCCTCTTAGTGTTTTGTTAATTATTTTAAATTTCAGAATATCCAAATTTGAGTCTGACTTACAGTATGCTGCTATTTAAGAATTGGAGGGTAATATCCACAACAGGTGTTGCGAGTGCAATGCCAGCTTTGATCAAAGAAGGTACCAAAATTCGTTGCTTGCCTCCTTTGCCAGTTAAGTGTTGCTGCTATTTTAAAGGGTAGCTCTGTTTTATCTGGCTTAAATGCTTCTGTCTAAATTTAAAAAAAACCAAAAAGGTTGGACTGTTCATATAGGACCTATAAACACTTATGCTTGTCTCGAGGCCGACAGGTGGAGCCCAAGATAAAACATGCTGGTTTGATATTTGGGGTTAATAAAAGCATAAATGTAACTTAAAGAACCGTAATAACATCAAGCAGGGTTGTTGGGGTGACAAAAAGGGTTCTGTCAAAGCAGTACTACCTAATAATAATGACTGGGGATTCTAGAAAGGTACTGAAGTGTTCAAAATATTTGTCCTTCTAGATAATTGTGACGAGTGTTGCAAACTTATTTTGCAGCTGTTTTCTGGCTGGCAGTTTTGGTGTAATCTTTATGCTGGCCAGTAACTTCGCATGAACAGCTGGACTGACTTGATTATTTGAAGGGCGCTCAATAAATCAGCTAATGGAGCCTGAAGCCTGTTTATTAAAATAGTGGTCTTATGAGGATTAATTGCAGTTTTTTATCAAGTAATCCATTTAAATATCTAGCAGGGCACCTAATGAATACTAGGAGCCATATCCCCATAGTCAGCAGTGACTACTCGTTGATACTTGTCCATTAAAATGGTATTTTGTATCCCTGCTTTCACCAAGTGAGCTTCCTTGCACTTTGCCATAAAAAAGTTTTAAGGATTCCCCACTGTACTCACAGTAGTGCTGTACATGGGAACCTCTAAAACCATAGATTTGAAGGTGATCTCTTGTGAGCTGTGAGTGTTGTTTCTGAACTAGTCTGTGTGTAGAAGATCCAAGTCTTCCAGTACTGGTAGTTCAAGTCCAGTAGGATTGCAGTCTAGTGAAAATTCAGCAGTGGGAGTCTGAGAAGGGGCATATCACCTTCTCAGAACTGGTTAGATTTTCTCCTTAAAGCTGGCTATGGGTCTTTTTAAACACCTGGTTCGTAAATCAGTTATCCAAAATTCGAGACTGCGTCTTCATTTTATGATGAATTTCTAAGGCAGCTGTTTTGGGATTGACTTGATAGAGGCAAAGAAAGCCAACAGCATGATTTAATTCGGTTTTCTCAGTGCTTTATTGTGCAACCTGTTAAACACAAAATTCTTGGGATAGCTCTGCTATCGTTCTTAGCTCGTAGATTATGAGTCAACTCAGGATGGAAATTCCTTTTGTCAGCGAACAGGATTTAAAATACTTTGAGGTGTATTTATATATATACAGACACACACATGCTCCAGTGCACTCATTTTCTTGTCAAGCATGTCAGGAGTGTTGCACCTCTTTTTGAGGTATTTCATGTCCTGCAGCAGAAGAGTCTCTTTGCAGGATATTGGATTGCAAGACTGAACTTGTTGTGCCATGACAACAACAGCAGGCTGGTTGTAGTGCTGAACTGTGACTTAACAGGAGCCAGCAGCTACGGGGAAGCTGTTAATTTAAAAAAAAAATCTGTATAAATGCTGCACTTGCAGCTCTGTTTCTGGTAATGTGAAATGCAGTCAAAATGATCCATTTCCCGATACCTCTTACGACAAATTATGTAGAAATTAAAGAACAAGAGAGACACTTTCTACACATCTTGAAAGCATGGTTAAAAATCCTGCTTTTTGTACAGAAATTTTTTCAGTCATTGGGTTGCTCAGATGGCCTTAGAGTTGTGGTGTTGAATTCTGCCTCCCTCTCCACTTGACTTACCTTAAAAGCCCTTGCATGGCAAAAGCTCTCAGTAGCAGTAAAAAATGGTGTGTGTCATTGGGTGATACCATTCTGATAATTGTTTGAGCAGCCACAAAAAGTAAAGATCAGACTGCAGTTTTATTACCAGAAGAATGTTAATTGGACAACACAAAATATTTGAAAGCTGTTTTGTTGATTTGAAATGGAAAGCACATTTGTCATGCCATCTGCATGGCCAGAATTTTAAATATAGCACAAGTGCTGGAAACATCTCATCAAAATGTAAACTTCAGACACAAAATGTCCAGTGTATTTCTGTTTGTACCTGACCTTTTACCCCATGCTAAACAATAATAATTTCTCCTGGACATTGATAATAGCTTTGCCTAAATTATAATTTATTTGCAGATCTGCGAGTGTCTTTAATGGGGCTTTTTCTGCCTTCTGCAACAGTCTGAGTTTTCTTTTATCCTTTTTTCTAACAGAAGCATTTTGCCTTACTTCAGAGAGGGAAAAAAGTAAAGGTACTTTGTTGGTTATGAGCAGAAAATTGCATGACAGTCTTTTTATCATGTATTGCTAGCACTCTAGTTTTTGTCAGTATTTTCCTGATGCAGGTTTTTTTCCTAAAAATCTGAACTAGCCAGGCATAACTTTGAAAGAACTATAATAAGAATTTGGTTAGTAAACCAGGTATTTTGGAAGCTGTATTCTATTTATGTATTTGTATTGTGAGCTATTACTCAGTACATTGCAATCCTTAAGCTTCAGCACAGCAGCAAGTTTATCTTTTTATAATTTGCAGTGTAATAGATAATCTTTATTTACATTTTAGACTATTACAGAATGACCTTGCATTGAGCCTTTGTGGAAGAAGCAAGATTTAAACATCAGTTCTTCAATGTGCGTCCTTCTATTCAAATTTGACCCCCGACCAGCTTCAAAAAATGCATACAGGTAAGATGGTTGTGGTTAAAGCAGACTTGCTTCTGTAATATTTTAGACAATTTCTTTTTGTAGGCAATGTGTGAATTACAAACTCAAGTCAGTATTACGTGTTCAGTTGTGCTTTTTTAGTGTTTAACTTCATGGCTTTCCCCATTGGAGGAGTTACTGTAGCCTTTTCAGAACCCTTTGGTTTTAGACTAAGAAGTCTTGGGCTTTGTAATCATGGACCCTTTGTTGGTGATCTGTCATGTGCTGTGTAAGTCCTTTAAATATTGTACTCCAGTGTTTGAAGTCCTGCCTTCTACTTTATTATTTAAACTAATGGAAATCCTATTTGTTGGGCATCACAGTTGTAGCTCTCTCCTCCTTTCAGTATGGTAGATACCTTTAGGGCTTCCAGTTTGCAACCAAGGAGCTTCTAGTAAGTGTCCTAGCCTTTCCCCTCCCCACAATCAGCTTGCAATTAAAATTGTAGGCAGTAAACTAAGTCATATGTGTGAACTGTTTAGCCAAAAACCAAAGAAAAATAAGCTTGCAGGCTTCTAGGTGGGTTTATAAGAATGTATTGATGTCACACAGTGAGTTTCCAAGGTGTTAAACATCCTGTAATCATTTTCTCTCCCATTGTAGCCTGTAATTTTTAAATTTCATATCCAACATCAGTATCTTTGAGCACACCGAGTACCTAATAAAGACAGCACTTCCTGCCATAAGCAAACTATGAAGGTTTATTGCTTTCTGTATTTATATATACTGTATAGATCCCATATTACTTTGTAGGGTACAAGTATCGGTGGTATTCATCCAGAAACCATCAGAGGCAGTCTGCTCAGTAAATCGTTGTGCCTTTCACTGACTTGTTTTCCTGTCCTCTTGTATTAAGAAGCAGATGCCATTCTATAGAAAGAAAGGAAATGAGAACCGAAACCCCAATTGTCCACAGAGTGCATTCCTTTCTGCATCTGGAGCCTGCCTAAAAAGGGCTTTTGTTTATGATGTGACTGGTGCTGAATTAATATATCCATTTATTTGGTCTGACTTTCTTTGTGTTGGTAGTTAGCGAAAGACAGATTCATCAATTTGATGCCTCTTGGGAAAGTCCTTTGGATGTAAACTGCAGTTGCTTGCCAAGTGAACTTTCTGCCATGATCAATATTTAAAAGTAAAACTTAGAGTAGTTTCCTTGCTATAAAAAATTGCATGAAGATTGAAATTATTAATTTATATCAGAAAACAACTTGCTGTCAGTGTCAGAATAGGACAGCACTTTTGAGATGTTTGGCCCAAATTCAGGAGTATTTATTTGTATTTAACTTTCTCTGTATCTTTTGCTAAGCTGTGCCTTGCTCTATACCTGGGATAAATCACTTTGAGCCACCTGCTTGGGTGATAAATTCCAGGCCACAGTGTTCTTGGTGTCAAATTTAACATCCGGTACATAACTTTAGTCCTTTTTTTTTTTCCTTAACACACCATAGCTAAATATTTTTGCTTTTCTTTATTTAGAATATTGAAGTTCTTTCTTTTTAAATTATTCCTATGTTTTTTTCACCTTTGCCTCAGCTTTCTGAAGGACTGAGTATCAGGTCTGAGTGTCAGCTGGGAATGGTGCCCAGCCCTCCTAGTCCCAAGCAGTATTATAGCCATTGGACCAAGTGAGACATCTCTCTACCAGTCCTTGCTTGTGCTGTAGCTCTGTTTATTTCATGGTGAGGTCTTGGAACAGTTTTCCCAGCCAAAAGGGGATTCCTGTACCTGCAGACACTAATTTCTCTGTCCATCATGAATTAAACTTTCCTTACTGTTCTCTGCTTTGCATCTCTAACTAAAAGAAAGAGTCAGTAATAGGCATTAAAAGTTGAAGAGACAAACAGCTTTTCATTGACTGAGTTTACTGGCTAGAAGAAAATGGCTAAGCTAAAACATGTTCTCTGCAACACTTGGGAGAATTTTCCATCCAGGTACACGCTGGTTTCTAGACCAATATATTGGTCAATTTTCTTGAGCACCTAATTAAGCAGAGAGCTCACCCTTGTGACACACTAACAAATCCATCTGCCTGTACCTTTGCAACTTGTTCTGTTTTCTCTCTCGGGGCCTATTTGTGGTAAAGTTTAGTGCAGTGTAACAAGCACTTTACTGTAGTCCATTATTATTGTCAGAGGTAATATGCTGCCTTTACATCTTTCTGAATAGTACTGTGTGCATCTTACAAATAAATAAATGTTTCAAGCTTCAAAGCTATAATCACAGGCTCTTTTCTCGAGCTGAATTGCATTGTAGGAAATTGCTTTAATGGAATGATGTCTCATGTTTTCATTTCTCTCGATATTAAAATAAATCCTAATACGTAAATCCTAATACAGTTGAATTATTTCAGCTATAAAAATAGCTGAATAGGCTTTTTGCAATTTATTAGAAGGTGAGGGTCACTTAATATTGCTCCTTTTCGGTATAATTATGTTTCATAGAAGACAAAATAAAAATGTTTTTATTATTATGCTCTTGTATACTAGCCTTGTGCTAAATTTAGGGGTCTGCATTAAACTTGAGATGGGGAATATTCAATCACACAAGAAAGACTTTGCTTATTTTTAGTATTTAGATACTATAAACAAACCATAGTTTCATGTCAAGAATTATTGAAGGCAAAGTGTAATTGAAGCTTCAGGAGACGAGAAGTGCACTTCAGGCAAACTATTTTTTAACAGTGGAGATGTTCATTGAAATAAAAATCTGTGAAAGGAGGCTGCATCCTGTTAATGGAGCGTGTTGAAGTAAGATGACACAAATTTGGTAAACCAGCAGAAAGCCTATAGCTGAAAGACTAGAATCAGCTAGAAGAAGAGAAATTATGTAAGTTTGAAAGAAGCAATATTATATTTGCATTGGAAAGATAAAAATGTACATACAGTTTGCTTTCCAACAGCTGTTATCTTTGTTGGGTAAAATACTAAGCACTTAACTTACAGAAAGGATGCTGTTGAAGTGTCAGGTTTTTCTAGTTCCTCTGTGGTTGATTATGATTCTTTTTCTGTAGTATTTCTAATGTGCAACTTGTACCTCACAGTCCTCTTTTAAAACACTGTATTAGGGAAGAGATGAATTTGCAAGAAAGTTCAGAAACCTGCAGAAAACGTCAGTACATCTGAATGCCAAACAAAGTAATGAGATGTCATTGGAATTGATTCTTGTGTGTTGTGGCTAAAAATTAGAATTAAAATTGTATGGTCTATCTTGAGTTTCCAGTAGCAAACTTGTCTTCTGCTGTGCAGATGTAATTGAGATGCAGCTGGTACGAGAAACTGACAGTGCAGAAGATACTGAGGTTATGGAAAACTGGTTAAGAAAATCTGCAGGTTTTTGAAAGATGGCATTTCATTAAAATTAAATTAAGCAACATAGCTGGAGAGAAGGGGGAGCGTTCGCTGTCTTGCAATTGAAATAAAGGCAAGTCATGTTGTGGGTACTGATGAGCAGGACGTGGGAGCTGTGCTGGAGCTGCGCAGGGCTTTCTGCAGTCACCTGCTGCCCTGAGCCTCCACACAGGGCTTGCCTGGGGTCACAGTTGTCTTTTACCTTTACTTGGATCAGCCAAATACATTAACTGCTCCTCAGGTGAAGATGTTCTACCAATGAAGAACACTTTTTTAAAAAATCATTTCAAAATAGTAATTATTTTCTTTAATTAAGCTGTAACTTCATGCTGAGGAATCTTAAGGTTGTTTATGCGATCTTAATTCAGTGTCCTGTGGTAAGTATTATTTTTTGAAAATACCCATTGCCTCATTCACTCACAAGCTGGACTTGCTGAGTGTCTCATGACAGTGAGAGAGAAGGCTGGTGACAGATGTCAGTCGAACTTTACACTGAGTGATAAAGGTGAGATGGGAGATAAAGGATGGTTTCATGCTTTAAATGAGTTAATGCTCTGGAAGAAATTGGATTCTGCTCCTGCCTGTACTGTGAAGTTCCAATTTGCAAGCAATAGTGTCTTTTTTCCTCTTGTGTTCTACAGGCTTATTCTAGCAGCTAATAGAGATGAATTTTACCACAGACCATCCAAATCGGCTGAGTTTTGGGACAGCAGCAATGAGATCCTTAGTGGTATGTATGTCTTGCTGTTTTGAGTGGTTTTTATATAATTTATAAGGGAATAATGGCCTGGATTTTTTTACTATTACGGCGGTGGTGTTGCCTTTCCAATAAGAAATTTTCTTCTTCCTTATACATCTAAGGAAAACATGTCGTAAGTTTGAAACAGTTTTTAATTTTAATGTATTTAATAACCTTACTCTTATTCCATTAGGTCTGGATATGGAGGAGGGAAAAGAAGGTGGGACATGGCTGGGAATCAGTAAGAAAGGCAAGATGGCAGCCCTGACAAACTATATGCAGCCAAATATTGATAAAAATGCAAAAGGAAGAGGTATGAAGGAGTTGAAATAAAAAACAAAAAAGGAAGTGGACAAACAAGCCCTGGTGTTCCAGTAAAATAGTGATGATTACAATATTAATTTTCTTAACACAGCTTTATGGACAAATAGAATGTTTATGTGCTGTAAACAAAATGTTTTAACTGATGAGTTTGAGTACATGTGTGAGGAACTTGACTTGGATAATGATTTTTTGGCCAAGCAGGCATAAGTACAAGAAGATGTAGTGCCTAGAGCCTGAAGTCACATTCATACAAGAAATGCAGCAGCACTATCTCTTCTGGAAAGTAATTCTAATTAACAGGCAGAACAACTAGCCAAGCATTGAGCTAGTTTTAGATTACAGTAGACTTTTAAAAGTGTATATTCATATTCAAACAGCTGTGTCAGGGAATGCAACTTGGATTATACTGGAGGTAGCCTAAAAGATTCTTCTTCCCCACTGATAAATCAGAGGAGCAGAAATAATAGGAAAAACCCTGTTTCAAAGAGGGTGCTCAAAACTGCACACCTGTGGGGTTTTTTAAAGTAAAATTAGGTCTGTTTGTCACTATGGTATGGTACTGGATTGGGAATGTACTGCAATGACAAAACGTTATACAGAGAAACAAATGAACCGTGTAATTTGTATTTCATTTCTGTGTCATATATCAGGGAAATGAAGCAAGACAAGAAAGAATTTGTAAAGTGGGAGGAGAGGAAAGGTGCATCCAGTCCAGAGTAGTTAGCAGATGTGGATTCTGGAGAATTTTTGACCAAGAGCTTTTGACTGAGTTCTTCAGAGTAAAAGTCAAGCTCTTAATTTGAACGTGGTACAGTGATGTAAGACTTCTAAAGGCTGATTCGTTATTTGGGTTGATTTTGTGGTTTGGGGTTTTTTTCCACTGTTGCAGCCTGTTGGCAACAGGAATCTTTATCTTTCTGTTTATTTTACCAGGCCTGTCAGAATAGTGAGCGCACACATACAAGTTGCTCTATGTACTTCTCTTCCTTAGGTGCTCTTGTAACAAACTTCTTGACTGCAGATCTGGACAGCTACTCTTACTTGAAGAAAATTTCAGTAGAGGGACATCTTTACAATGGATTTAATTTATTAGCAGCTGACTTGAAGTAAGTCTACAAAACATCACAGTTTAAAGGTCAGAGGGTGAAAGATAATAACAGTGCTGTACATACACGTTGTAGCACTGAAGTGTAGCAATACAAAGGCCTGTCACAAACTAAAGTTAGAGCTCATATTTTTTGCTAATTGGCGTGCAAGGCCCTAATTCTATTGTAGTCTTCCTTTGGTTTGTTCTTGTTTATCTTTCAAACACTGGAGGGCTATCTCGTATTCTAACCATTGCTTCCCACAAAACTTCTTGCGAGTCCCTGATAGGCTGTAGCCAGTCTTTATCCTGAAGGCTCTGGGGCTTGTATTTTGAGAAAACAAAACCTTGGCTCATGATTTCTCAGATACCTTTTTTTCTCAGAGACTTGACATGCTGCAGCAGGATTAGAACAGCTGAAAGCTTTCAAGCTATTATTCCTGTCAGAGTGTCTGTCATTAATCTTTCCTGAAACATTAAAAATCAGCACAAGACAAATAAACATTAACTTAAAGTTTCTGTAGCCGAGAAAGGATGTTGGATACTTGATTATAATCAGTGTGGTTGGCACAATCCTTTCCGCTGCTTGTGCATGTATCTATGCACAGGTACATCTGCTGATTCTCCTTTGCATTCTGCCTGACTGAGAAGAATGGGAATCCAGGGCTAAGCCATCTCCAGGCCATGTGACAGTTCCCAGTTGGGTGCACACTGCATGACCAGGAGCAGATCTGAACTGCCAGGAGCACACTGCTGCTTTGGCACACTTGCTGTGGAAGCATTAATCTTATTAGACAACCTGATGATGCAGGGCCTCCTTCCACTCAGCTTTTCTGCATGCTTCTGGGAATACACTTAAAGCAGAAGGCCATAGTGTTTACTGTTTTCAGTGGAAATAATTTCTAGCACCCTCTCACTAACTGGCCTCGTGTTTCCATTTTTCACTTTCTGTATTAGACCACCTTCAGCTGGTGGCTCAGACTTACCAGTTCTGTGAAGATACCATGAGTGTATTTCTGCTTGGTGTGCTTGCTTAGAAATAAACATACAGGTTATGTTTCCAGAAATTCATTTCAGAAGATGGCCAGGCAGTTGGAGGGTTTGATGCTTTTTGGTCTTCTTACTCTCTACTTTATAAAGTTCATTGTCCCACCAGACACTTCCTAAAATTTTTCAGTTGCCTAAATTAATTTTTACCATGGTCAGAGGATTTGACTTTTTGAGCTTTCTGCTGTATATAGCTGCCGGCTAGATTGCATAAATTGGAAGGCTGTCTTTAACTGAAAAGGCAACAGAAGAAATAGATGTTTTCAAGCAAACATGATATTCAAGGTGTGACCTAGGAAGCAGTAAGTTTGAGTTTCTTCATTTTAATTTAGGTAAATAGAATAGTCATAATGGCTCCTAGTATGATGATATTAAAGTGGGTTTGATTGATGTTATTTAAGGCAATTATTCCTGTGTTGGTTTTGTTTGTTTATTCCTCCCTGCTGGGCTGATGGAGAGTTGTGTGCTCAATTGAATAGTCTTTCCGTGGTGATAATTCCTTGACCTTTCCGCAGCTCATAATTCCTTGTTGAGTATCACTCTGAAAGCTGTGTGTGTTGATTAACTTCTCCATTTTGACATGTCCATAGCCTTGGATACTCTGATGAAATGAAATTCTTAGCAAGCTAATGATGCAGAGCAATTTCAATAAGATTTGTAAACTTGTCATTTTAGGAAATTAGAATTACTCCAAAGAGAAATGTGGTACATGAATGGGAGCTACTTCTCTGTGTAAATAGAAAATGTTATTGTAGTTGATGCTATTTTGTTGGGCCATGCTACTGCTCAAAACAAAGATTGAGGACTGTTCTCAACACGTTCTTCTATGGTGTAACAAATAGTGATTGGCTCTGTTAGAGTGTGTGAAATGGAGAGGAAACTCAGATTGAAAGTGTAAATGAAGCACTGGTGGAAAGGGGTGTACCTCAGCACATGACCCTGCTGACTGTAAGCAGCATATTTAGAGAGATTTACAATGTTTGGGTCTTCAGGTACACATTTCAGAAAAAGAAATTTTTATCTTCTCTCTATATGATTATGATGACAGTATGCTAGATGACAGGTGCAGTAATATGAGAAGGGGAGCTGGAAACAACTGTACACGTTGTAAAATCTCGTTTATTTCCACAGCTTGGTGTGACTCTTAACATGTATGGGTTTTGACACTTTTAGTGTAATAATCTATTTACTCTGTGGCATCTCTTTATGTCAATTTAAACACTATAGATTTCTTGTTTTAAGAAAATTACGTAGTACTTTTATTTTTCTGATTTTTCAGTTTATCATCTTGGGTGTACCTGCTGAGTATGAGAGTCATGAATATTTATCCAGTTATGTTAAACATACTTTTATATTGAATTATAGCATGTGGCAAACAGTGTCTGTTTGGAATCTTGTGGTGCTGCAAAATTGGCTTCCAGGAAGGCTATGTTGCCACTCCTTATATTTTGACTGTCTGTAGGTCTGATTGGAGAGGAGCAAGGTTATCAGAGGCTGGACTGGTCTCTAAGTAAATAAATACCTGCTCGATATTCAAAGGGATTTTCCTTCTTTCTCCATTTGTGATAATACCTGAAGGCAGTGAGCTGCTTTTGTTGATGATCAGGACATAATTTCTGTGCTGTGGGAGACTTGTGTTTATGTCCAACAAATCTGCTGCTACACTTACTTAGGCTTTCATGGGTATCTCAAACTTGTGTCAGGGCTGTTGTGGCAGCATCTCACTTGTGTGCCTTACTGCCAAGTGTGTAATACACCCTGAAGGACAAATTGGCAGCTTCTTGTCACCCACCCAGCAAGTTTAGAGTCTCTGACAGGCTGTCAGTTAGAACCCATATAGTTTGTGTGCAATAAGATCCCTGTGTAACAGGAGTGAATCACTTTCTCCATGATGAATAGACAAATTGTCCCTTACAAACAAGTCAGCTGGAGGGGATTGCAGAAAAATGCCTTTTGGGTGAGCTTTTCTGCTCTCCCCTGTCACAGCCAGTTTTCTGTCCCTGCAGGGAAAAGGTAGTAAACTATACCATCACCTGCAGGCTCTCACTCAGCATGGTTACCGTGACCTGGCTGAGTGGGAAGGATTTGATTGCTCTCCAGAGACTGGATTTAGATGCCTTTTCAAAGTGAGATAGGGTCAGAGTGCTGGTGTAGAAGGAACATGGATGGTCAAGTCCCCGGGATTGCTCTGTAAGCACATTTCCTTTTCTTCTCATGCACTGTCCTAATTCAGTATCACCTTTTGCAGAGTACACCTGTCTTGCTTCTTGTGGCTCCGCCATGAAAATGAGGTGGGCAGGTACTTCCCTGTGTTCTGAAGTATTTCTGCACAGATCTTTAGTCATTTCCAGTGGATGGGTGGACAGTCCAATGTCAAATGAAAGAAAAATGCTTCTGGAAAACTTTTTTATTTTCTCTCTTTCCTCTGGTGTCAGCTTCTGCCTGGCCCAAAATATTAGGACAGCGCCAAAGAAATGATTAGACACTGACAACAAAATCAGAGCAGTGTTTTCAGGCAGACTTTGTATGCCTTGAGTATCCGGCAGAATTCTTTTCATCATTTTATTTGATGGTAGGTGGTATATGTTTGGGCTTTATAGTTGGTGATTTGGTGTTTGCTTGTTTGTTTTTAGCTTCAGAACAGAAAGAGTTTTCTGGTTAGCTCATGAACATTGAAGAAAAGAAAATGAATCTGTGAACCATACGACTTATTTGAAACTACTGTACAGCATTTCAAGCTGCCAGTTTCATCTTTTGTCCTTGCACAAAAAATACATGCACAGATTATTCATAAAACAATCCAATGTCCTTGTCTGTAGCAGAGTAGAGCTCAGTGCCCAGGGGAGTGATCACTTGGTGATAACCACACTCTGTGGAGCTTTACTGCCTCACTGCTTTTTTTCTTTTTCTTTCGTTCTGCATTTTTGTTGGACATGACTTGGAGCCACCTTGAAGTTGAAGCAGGGCAGGGGTGCAGAAGGACATTGCTTATGTTTCATCAGCATTAACAAGGGATTGTGGCAAACTCTGTATGGCTTTCATGTTGCTGTGAAGCTTCTATTACTACTGAGATTTGTGCTGCCTAGAATATTTCCTAGAACACTTCTTATTGCTTACAATTTTTGACAGAATGATGTATCTAAGAGCATAATTTTAGTTTCTTTCTGCTGTCAGCTATGGCTGGGATTTAAAAATATGTCTATTGGGTCCTATTGTCATCACTTTAATTATCCCTTTATTACTTCTCCAGTGAAATTGGTATCTATACTTGTAAGGCTGGGAGGGAAGAGAATCTTGAGTACGGGCCAGGGTTTTGAGGCTATTGCTGTGATCAAGCTTACAGTGATTTTTTTTTCATCTTGGCTTCTGCTTTGATGTTCAGTACTGAGTACCTGTAAACAGTAGGAAGGGAATAGGCAGAGCCAAATGATAAAAGAAAGAGTAGCTGACTGGCACAGTGAACTAAATTTTGAAAGTATCCCCATTTCAGAAGTCTCTTGGGAGGCTTTAGTCTTCCTTTAACAGAAGGCAGCTGCAGTGTTGCGGTGGAGGTGAGTGAAAACACACATCTGGGGGAGTGTGCATGCAGTAAGATACAGATGTCCTGAATTAGTGACCCTGCAGTTTGTATGTATTCCCCATCTTCTTGATAAGCACCAGGGGATCTTGTTACAGAATTTGTCAGTGACAGAAATCTCGGAAGAGATGCTAGAGGATTTTATTCTTTCACCATCCAAGCCGTTCTGAAGGAAGTCAGCAGTGCCAGCTTACTGAACATGCAGTCTCATTTAGGACAGGCCTTGTCTTACAGTTCTGTTCCAGGGCTTGCTTGGGCCATTTGTCCACCTTTCCATCTAACACTGTCTTGTGAGACCTCAGGTGATAACAATTGCTCTGATCTTTTCTCTTCACAGGCCATCTACAGCAGGTATTTGACAAGAGAGTAGTTAATGCACCAATACAATAGTTTGTGTAATTTCTGATGTCTTAACTAAAAAAACCTAAGGTGGGCCATTGTCTGTGGAGAGTTCAGGTGGTAAGTCTTGACATCAGCATAAATAAATTTGAACAAGGATCTTAGGGATGAGAAGAAAAAGATAAGGAAAATAAATGTCTTAAGCCACTAGAGGAAGGTTCGGAAAAATGACACATTTCTTGTATCAGTAGATAAATTGTGAATTGAGCAACTGAGGTCTTCTTATACGATATTTAACAATAAAAATAGAGTATGCAATATGCCTGCTATGATTGCTGTCTTCTGCTTGTGCTGAAAAACTTGATCATCTTTCTGCGTGGTATCAGAAAACTCTTATGGGTTTGGGAGGAGGAAGAGTAGTGCACAGAGAAAGGCAGTTCTATTTTTGCTTTATGTGGGCTTTTTTTGTATTCCACTTCTTGACTCCTCTGACTTCTATAATTAATAAGTTCATATTTCCTTCTTCATTTGGCTGTCTTGCAAAGGACACTGTAGAATGTTTTTCATAATGGCTTTTCAAGAGGAATATCAACAGCTAAATCAAGACTGTTTTGCTTGTTATTAAGGTTTGAGTAGCGGATGCTAAGTTATGCAGAGCAATTTAAGTTCCAGTACATCATTAATGAGATTGCATTCTATATACTCTGATTTGCATCAGTGCAGAGATACTCCTTTTTATCTTAGGAAAAAAATGAGGAGTTGAAAATGGCTTCTGTCCTCTATTATGTTTTATGCTACTTAATCCAAATTCAATCATAACTGCAAGTTTTGTGTTTGGTTTGGTTTTGGTTTTGTTTTTTGGTTTTTGGTTTTTTTTTCAATTTAAAAAGTCTACCTGCTGTCTAAGGAGCTGGAGCTTGGGAGACAAATTAAAAGTTGAACTACAGTCAGAATGTGTTTGTTGGTAACTGTGAGCAAGTAAATCACTAGGGGAAAATACAGAATTAGATCTNGCTACAGTGAGAATGTGTTTGTTGGTAAAGGGGAAAATACAGAATTAGATCTCATTGCTGTATTCTGGCAAATTAAAAAAAAAAGCCAAATCCCACCAACTGGAAGTGACCTGAGGAATCACTATTCCATGTCAGCTGATTGAGAGATGTTGAGAGTGAGCCATCTAATGGCAATCCATTTCCCACAGGACACATAAGGCTTATTAATGACTTTCTTTCTATTTTTTTCCCTTATCGGTTGGTTTGGTGTTTGTGTTGTCAGTATCAGTGTAACTATTTAAGTCTCTGCTGTTTGGATATGCTGGTACCATCTCTGTCAAATAAGAGTTGTTTGCAGTGTTGGAAGCTGTCTCTGAACCTTGTGCAAGACCCTCCCTGTACTCTGTGCACAAGAGAGAGCAAGTGCTGCAGCCAATGCCTACGATTAGAGAGATGCAGTTACTGCAGTTACCTGAAAACAGCCAAGAAATGCACAAAGGACCCAACTATGCCCTGCAGCAGTGCTGGAAGTGGGCCTAAAATGCACTTCTGCCATCTAAAATGGCCCACAGCAGTCAGTGGCTTAGAATGCAGGAAGGATTCAAGAGGTGATGGGGAAAAGGGTACTTGCTGTAATGGACAGTTCCTGTGTCTTCACGTGCCTCCTTCTCCCAAGCAACTAAATGTCCAGTTAATCAAAACCACACAGATTTTTGTCACTAAGCCTGGCTACTTCCATGCAGATGTTATGGGGTTTTACTGAATTTTAATTGCAGTTATGTTTAGAAATGGTACTTCCTGATAGTGGTTCAGCTAATACAGTGTTTTGAGAGGAGGAAAGTAATAAAACTCATCAATGTCTGGTATCATAGCAGTAACAGTGGGAGAAGCATCTTACTGTGCTCAAAGATTGCATGAAATTAAAGCATAATCAAATATAGAAGCTGATGGCTTTTCAAGGAGAAATTTGTATTTATATTTTTCAGTACCACCAAAGGAGATGTAATTTGCTACTATGGAAACAAAGGAGAACCAGAACCTGTTTTCCTAAATGCTGGTAGGTTTTCTTCAGAAAGGTCTGAATATTACTTTTTCTTATGTAGCTATGTATTGTTCTAGTAATTTAGTTACTTAAGCATTGTCTTTGCTGACTGACTTTCTCTTTGCATTCTTTAAAGAAAATATTATTAAATGTCCTTGAATTCATTTAAGTTTTTGTTAATAACTTCCAGTAAAGAATCAATAGTTAATTAAAAGTTTCTGTCCATGTCCGTGTACCCACTTGCAGTGCAATTACTGGAATACTGCTTAGGTAACTATGACTGAAGGACAGAAGTCTGTCTTGAGAAATGGAATTTTCAAGGGATCTGACCCTAACTCCCCTTAGCCAGCAGTTTAAAGCTCACAGTATGACTAGGCTCCCCTAGGGACAGAGTTGGCTTTTAAAAAAAAAAATCTGTCTTAATCAGGTGGATTGATTTTAAAATATTTCAAATCTTGTTCTTTGCTAGCTAGGTACAGAGAGCAGAGCTCCAGAATTCATCATCAGAAAGGCAGTTAAATGGAACCAGGACACGTGGAAGGCTCTGAGCAGTGTAGCTGGTTGGTAGCAGTTGATGGCAGAGCCTTACTTTGCCAGCTTAGGTTAATGGTCAAATGTGACTGCCAGTAGGCAACTTGTTACTGTAGCAATTACAGTATTAATCCTTGGAAACAACTGTTAGATTTTGTACAGCTACAAACATGAGACAGGTTTTAATGTAGACTTTTTTTAAAAATTTAAAATCTGGCCATGTTGTAATGAGAAACTGAGTCACAAATTGTAGGTGTCTGCAGACTGTACCAAAGAGAGTTCTGGTCTCTGTGCTAAGACAAGAGACTCCTGTGTATGTGGCTGCCTTTAGGAGGAGAGGATGTTTGGTAACCTCTCTTGTCTGGATTGTGGTGAGAGGGTGCCTCTGAAGAGAAGGGTCCTTCTTGTCACCCAGTGTTGCTGTGCAGTGTTTTTCAAGAGTAAAATCAGCGGTAAAATAACTTATGATTAATATCGCTAAACTGGACAAGACTAGATTGCAGAAATTACAAAATTCTGTCGTGCCTTCATAGTTTAGCAAACCAGAGATTTAAACTAACTGCTGTAGATATGAATTAGAGTACAACTAAAACCAAGTACTGAGCATTAGCACAGGGGAGTGCTGAAGCACGGCCCAGCATAAGATGGGAGCCTGCTGTACTCTCCTGTTCAGTAATGAGGCTTGTGTGTTTGTGACACACCTGCAGGTAAAGGTTAGCTGGGGAATCACTTACTCTTTATTAAAATTTTTAAAATCTGTAATGACAACTGAAATCACCAGAATGCACTTTCCAATTAAATTGGGCTTTTTTGTGTGTGTATGTGTGTAGGAATATATGGACTGAGTAATTCTTTGTTGGATACCCCATGGAAGAAGCTTCAATATGGGAAGCAGCTTTTCACAGAAGTGGTCAATAGAAGTCAAGACCTTACCAAAGAAGACTTGGTGAACGAGCTTCTTACTGTGATGAATAATCAAGAGCCGTAAGAACATGATAGCTGGAATTTACTCAAATACAATATGATCCATTTAAAGAGATGCATCTAGAAACTGTTTTGAAAGAAAAAAGCACTTTAGCGTGATATTAATTGAAAGTATTGTTCTCACAGAGCCTGACTATCAACAGTATTGATTTTTAAGCAGGAGACATTAAGACTATGGCAGTCTTAGAACCCATCAGCTGTGCACTGGTTTCTCTGTGCCCTTCTCTTTTAAAGATTGCACTTCTCTTAGGAAGGGCAATGACTGCATGACTAGGGATGTGCAAGCTGCTTGCTGTCAGCTTTTTGGAGACTCACACAGGTTTGGTTACTGCACTTAGAGAAAGCACTTATTTACATAGATCGTAAAATTATTTGGAAGGGAAGAGACCTTAAAGATCCTCTGATGCCAGCCTCTCTCATGGACAGGGACACTGTCCACTAGCCCAGGTTGCTCAGAGACCCATCCAACCTGGCCTTGAACACTTCCAGGGATGGGGCACCCACAGCTTCTCTGGGTAACCTGTGCCAGGGCCTCAGCACCCTCACAGGTGGTGAGCAGGTTTGTGTTAGTAGCTTTTACTGTACTGTATTGCTGTCAGTGTGTAGAGAGTGGAGGAGCAAGCCATTTTCAAAATACAACCAGCTGTCTTCCTCAAAAGTGCAGTTGTTTCAGGCTAAGTGGGGGAAGGAGATAAGGAAGTGTTTGTACAATTCAGTCCAGCAAGTTCTGGTCAAGGAAGTTCCAGTCAAGGAAGTCCCTAAGAGATGAGTTTGAGATGTAAGGAAGGTTCCTGCACTCACAACTGATAGCACAGTGAACCTGAGCCCATCAGCTGGATGTTCAGAAGGAAAGGAAGTTGATACCTCTTCAGTGTGCAGACATGGAGTAGGGTACAAGAGATGCTGTGGTCTAAATTCATATCATTGCTCACAATCCAGTAACTTCCATGTCTGCCTTGACTTTTATCTGTCTGGGAAGTGACTGGAGTTGAAGCAAAGCTGTTTCTGGTATATAGGTCCAATTTCCCAAACTTAACAGTTTGAATTTTAATGCCAGCATTCATGAATGTGGCATTTTTCAGTGGTTCAAAATAAAAGTTTATATAAGAACTCAGACATCTGAGCAATGAGTGGTAATTGGGGAGTCTGCTAAGCTGTCTTAATAGCTTTTTTCATCTGCTATCACATCAAGTGATTTTTTAAAAAATTGTTAGACTTTATACTTTTTACTAGTAAAAAGAAAGGTATAAGATACAATATAGTCAGATGATCTTCCCTTAATGTTCAGTAATTCCATTTGATCTCATCTGAAACCATCTGACTATAAAAGAGAAATATTTACTTACAAAAAGCAATATTTAAAACTAAGCCTGTAATCTTTCCAAATCACACTTCAAGATGAAATGATCTTTTCATAATAAATATGAACATGTGGATATGCACTAGCTTTGAACTTTCTTAAAATACCTTGTTTCATATTACATTATGATCTCTTCGTGTGTGCATATTACAGGAATTTAGTGGGTACAGGAGTTGGTTTAATCATAGAATTCCATTCCTTCCTGATGGGTTTTTGTCCTTTACCCCTTCTCTTCTGCTTCAGCCCTGCCTTTGACTATGATCTCAGGGATGTCCTCCTGGAACTCCTTCCAGTTCAAGAGGGATGAATGTGTTAATATTAGAGAACTTTTTTTTTTTAACTACTTTACTACTTTTTTCAGTCAATTACCAGACCCTGCAATTGAAGACCAAGGGAAGGACTATATCCGTCCTATACTGAACAAGTATGCAGCTTTATGTGTTCGTTGCCCAGGTTACGGAACAAGGTATAAAAATTCATAGCCAGAAGTAGATGTGTCTCAAATCAAAATTGTGCTATTGTAAGTTTAAATTCTATAATGACTGCTTTAATTTTTTTTTCAGATATTAATCTGGTATAGTTCAGTAATATATTTCCTTGGTCAGTATTTGACTGTCTCAGATTTGCTGCTGAAGAGCATTTGAAGCTCACACTGTGGTTCATCTTTGATGGGGAGCACGGCACAGCTTTAACTTGTCCCACACAAGATAATACAGTTCTCCTGCTTCCCCAGTGTAGTAGCAGATCTGAGCACCTCTAACTTTGATCTTATCAGAGATACTGCAGAACACATTTCTCCTCCACGAGCAGGAATTGTGTCATCTGCATTGCTAAATCAGAGTTTTCCTTAGACATGGCATCGTAAAATGGATCTGCCATTTTCATACATTAAAAACTTATTGCTCTTGTTCAGAACAACTCTATTTCCACTTCTCCCCTAACTGATGCTGCTGTTTTACTGAGATATTCTCACTCTCTGCTCTGACTGTTCCACCAAAGCTGCAAGAAGAATAATAATGCAATGCAAATCTTCATTTAATCTTCAATGGGACAAAATTGCTGGTGAACCCTGTTGCTGCTGGTAGGGAATTGCTATGCTAAAAGTCTGCCAATAATTTTGTCAGGTTGGTCTGTGGCATGGTCAGCCATAGTATTTCCTCTGTAGAGATGAGAGTTGATAAGCAGTGTGCTCACTGCTATAGGCATTTTAACTTGGTATTCTGAGAAAGAGATACTCAGTTTTTACAGTGGTTTCTATAAAATGTATTAAAAGAACATTTTAAATGTAGGTTAATGAAGACTTAATGTGGTAACAAAGCACCTTCCTCCCCTTGCTTCACAGATTGGAGTTCAACCATTTCAAAGGAAACAGGGATAACTTGGTAGAAATACTGACCTTCTACTGGTGAATTAGCACATATTTCAAGTCTCCCTCCTGCTATAATTGTATGCTCACACTTACCTTTCCCTTAGCAGCAGGGCTTAGTGAATAGAGGTTGTTAACTGGGCCTCACCATATTCTTCTGAGGAAATCACGCGCTTTTTTATGTGCGTGTACAACTGTGAAGTGACTTGGGAAAGGCCACCAGATCAGGATGGTGGAAAATTCCTACTGTCAGTCATCTCTCTGTGGAAGGGTACTGCAGTGTCCATAGAGAAATGACAGCTTACCCAAGGCAAAGTGGAATAGATGCACAACTGCCATCTGCTTTTCATGAAAACAAATTTCCTCTTCAGAAGGTTCCTAGAGACAGAAACCTTTTTCCCTGATCATATATCAGTGTCCTGTGATAATAATTAACATGTACAATTGATTGGAAAGAGAGGAATGAAGAGAGTACTATTGGTATGAATAATCCTTATGGGTACATGTAGGGTGTGAAGAAAAACTTAGTTTTATGCTACTTCTTTCTGAGTGGAGCACTTTGCACTAAGTTTAAGCTTTTACCATACTCTCTGCAGTGAGCAGATTTGTGTCAGCTGCTGCAAGTGCAGCCGGGAATCCAGGCAGTGGAGTGACAGAAGGAGGGACTGAAAATGCCCATTTGAACTTGTCAGGATGATTTCTGCCCTGCTCGTGTGATGATGATGTGCTCAGGGGGAAGAAAAAAAAAAAAAAGGGTTAAAATATTTGGGAGTGAGGGATGGCACCCTGGAAGTTTTTATGATGCACCCCAGGCTTTAACCTTGTGCCGTTGCGCTGTTGCAGGACCAACACGGTCATTCTCATCGATACCGAGGGACACGTTACTTTCACCGAGCGCAACATGATCAATGCTGATGTCAACCAGTGGAAAACAAGCACCTATGAATTCAAACTGCACAGTTAACAACTTTCCACATGAATGGTTTGTAATAATAGCAGTGAGAGAACAAGCCATTAAGCTCTAGTAAATGTTTTGTGCCAGCCTCCACAAGCTAAAAATAGCAAGGAAAGCAAAAGTTTTATAAAACTGGTAGCGAACTCTATCAAGCTCACAAATGCTTTGGAGAAAATCAGATGAAGATGATGTTTTTACACGAAGTAGCGACTTACAATCAGAAATACTTTATTTAATATCACCTTGCCTTCAGGGCAAGGCCATCTTTGTCCAAGACAAAGTCATTGCTTTTTTGTGGGTGTGGATGTTTTTAAAGATCTTTTAAGTAGACTTAAACTCAGTTCTAATGGTGGAAAACACTTGCTGCTTTTATTGTTCTATATGAAGGTTTTACCAAACTTTGCTGTACCTTCAGTGTATGCTGTTAAGATTGTACAGCCGATGCCAATGTGCATTAAATGAATGTATGTTATCCGGGTAGTATTAAGTGCTTTAGTCTCATTTAAGCTTCTCAGTGCCATGGTGCAGTGTTCTGCCTGGGGAGGGCAGAGAGGGGGGATTCTTTGCATTTGTTTTTCTATAGATAGTACAGCAATATATCTAATTTCTAAAACTTGATCTGAGAATCAAGGTAGGGAATTTAGTTCAGTCTCCGTTCACTTTTACTGAAAGAACCGTGGGAGCAGACTTGCTTATCTTTGACCTGAATAAAACTATTTGTGCTATGACATCCTGTTTCCTGATAGTCTAATTAGCAATATTGGTTTTGTTATTTTCTTCCCCAGCAAGCAGGTAAGGAATGTTTGCAAACAGAAGATGAGGTTTTCATGTATCGGCTGTTTACAAAATTTTGGATTCATTTCTCTATTGGTATAATGTGTTACAGCCTGGAGTGACTGCTCATAGATTTTTAGTAAAAATAGCTATGTGTTGTAAGGTGATGCTGTTGCAGTCCTATATTGCTGAAAAAGTTGGGTATTAAGAGGTACTTCCTATGTTCTAACACCTGTGAATTAAAAAGCTATTTAAATGCATGCTTTTTTCTATTATTCAGTGCCAGTGTAGGTAATGGAAGATTCTAGCTAATATCAGGATATTTGAAAACCCTAAGCTATTTTTCTTTCTATCAGTGTTCTGTTATGACTTATTTTGAATACTGAATATTAGATTAGTAGTGGGTCACCACTATTTTTTTTTCTTTAAGTATGCTGACTGTATTCTTTTCATAAGCCTCTGATTTTAATTAATTATTGCAAAGTAGGCAGTTTTTTTATACTCTTTGGAAGATGTGCAGCTATGTTTCTGTACTCAAGCTGATGTGTTTGGGCATTCTCACGTGTGCGTGTGTGTGTGTAATGGAGGCAGCAGTAAATGAGATTTTCCATTGAGGTGAAGTACTGTGAAAGGCCATTCCCAGACTTGTAATTGTCAGGAGATGCTAAAGCAGCATTTAGTCAAATCTCTTCTTTATATTTGCATATTTAAATAGCTTCTAGGTACCAGGACTGCTTGCATGACTAGTCACAGGTTGTTGATTCAGTTCTATATAAATGACTTTTTGACCACCTTGATTGCAAGACAATCAACAGTCGGGTTGGGTTGTACATGATTTACAACTCGAAGCCTTCCAGACTGTCTTTCTGAGCTGCAGGAAATGGTCAGCCCTTTTTAATTTCTTGATGACTTCTTAAACTCTATATTTGTATGGATAAAAATGTTAACTCTTATTTTTAGATGCAAAGAAGTAGCTAAAGCTGTCTTAAATTTGCGTTTGACACATGCGTACCTAGAAACAAAGCCCTGCCTCAACAGCTTGCTCCGAGAGTTTGCATAGCAAACTTTTTTATATCCACTTACAAATAGTGATATTTAAACATGACATTCTCTTTGAAGACAGTATCGTAAAGGCAAGCAAAATACTTGCATGAAGTATCATGCTAAAAGTATTTATTAACTTTGGTTTTTATAGCAGTCCTGTAATAATGAAAATTTATTCCTAGTTTTTATATATAGGCAAAGAAAGGGGAGTCAGAGCTTAGATGTAAATATAGATTATAATCATGTATTTTGCTATGCTTGAATCAAAATTCTAAATCTGGGATTTGCTTTTTCTGACAATTAAAATAACCAGGAAAGAGCCCAAACCTTGGATGTTGGCTTTTATCATGTCAGAATAGCTAATAAAGTGAGATTTTTTATCTTCTTTGGAAGCTTGTGAGAGTTTTGTCATTGGCTTCAGTGGAACCAGGATCAGGACTGCTGTGCAGATATCAGCAAGTGGTGCTTGTCCATAAAAGTGATAAGGTGTTTGTGAAGTGCATTATCCACTCTGTGCAAATTAGCATTGCAATGAATCCACTGGAAAAAGTAGACTGTACCTACAGTTAACAAAGAAAGTGTTTTATTTTTATAAAAGTATTTTTAATAATAAAAGGGAATTTTAAATACCAGTTTTAAAGGATATAAAAGAAAAAAGCTGTATAGGAAACTATTGCATGGCATTTTACTAAGTTTGCTTGTACATATCATCTCTTCAAAGTCATATATTTGCAAGAAATTTTTGTTTCCTGATTTTTTTCTATTGGAATGGTAATGGAAGAAATTTTAAAACATGTAAAAACTCAGTTATGTTTTTTGCTTAAAATTGTGTCATAATTGTTGTTTACTTGTGTGTTCAAAACTAGAATCAGAATAAAGTCAACCTGGTGACCAGTCTTTGTTGACATTAGTAGATTGTGCATTTTTGCACGTTTTTGTTCATTTGCCTGTAACTTGGTGTGATACAATGAAGTAAAATCTTTAATGCCGTATTAACAATGAAGGAGCTGTGATTTAAGTTCCATTTCTGGTACTTAATTCTGTTTTAAGAGTGCTGTATTTTTTCTGGGATTTTTATGTTGTGTTGTGGGTGTTTCCTAATTCTATGCTATTGCATGGTTTTCTTACACAGGTAAGAAATTGGAAAATATTTGAAAGGTAGGAAAGAGCAAAATCAATGCTTCCTTAGGGAAAAGTGGAGCCTCACAAAATGCTACTGAAGGATGGGAATCCAGGTTCACTGTGGAAGAAGTCTGGATCCTTGGCAGAGCTGAGACTCTCTTGTTACACTAAGCAGAGCCTGCATTAATGTTCTGCCATACTGAACACTGCAGTGGAGGTGGAATTCTCTCATCTCCCTCGTAGTAGCTTAATAAAACACAGCAGAGCAGAGGATGAGTTGTGCCTTTGGAGGTCCTCACTGTGTTCAGAGCTTAACTGATACTTGTTCTTACAAATGAAATACACTAAACTAAATAATTAAGAAAAAATATTGATAAGACTTGCAACACTGTTTTTGTAATATCATAAGGAAATAAGTAATTTTGAAACGAATCTATGAAATACTAAGCAGTTATAAGGCAATAATAAAAGTATCTTACGTTTCAATTTTAGCCTGTAGAACTTAATGCACATTTATGGCTTAGCAAGCATCCCTATTTATATAGAATATTAGCTACTAGGAGTTAGTTTTATTTCATTCAGATCGATGTAACAGAACATCAGTGTTGCTGATGTTCTTCATCTGATTCATTTTCTGCAGAGAAGTCTTGTTGATAGTTTCTGAGGATCTAGGAAATAGTCTTGACTTGGTGAAAATAGAATCAGTATTGCAATCAGCTGGAGAGGCGTGAACTGTGAGAATTACAAAACCCATCAGTATGACTCATGCTGGGAAGTGTAGGTTAAGGTGAACAGAGTGAAGAAATGTTGAATATTTTTTATATATATATATATATACATATCTATATAAAATTTGTCTTGGTAACATTGTGTATCAAGAACTTAAAAGCTGAATGAAAAGAACAGTATCATAACTGACATGCTCAAATTTACCGTATCTTTTAAAACAGAAGACATAAGCACTGAACTTAGGATCACAGATGAAGGAGAAATAATAAATATTATAATATTAAGTAGGATAACCAAAAATTATAATCCGTAAGTCATACACCACATGAATGAGAAAAAAAGCAATTTCTCTGCTGATGAACATTAAATTTTTGTGTCTTTGTACTAGAAAGATAAATGGAGAAAAATAAGTGAAAGCTAAATGCAGATCAGAAGATGGAGAAAGGAAGGGGAGAACAGAGAACACGCAATGATATTCTGGTTTGTGATCCTGTTCTTTTTGAGGCCTCCAAGTAGGACAGTGCCTGCTAAGGCACTCAGGTGCCTTCAAACTTCCCTCTGGTGATGCAGGAGTGTTTTCTGTGGGTGTCTCACCTGACACACCAGCCCTGACAGGCACAGAGCCAGCCTTGGTCATTACCTGCTAGACTGGGTAAACACATTGCTTCTGTTTGGTGGAGAAAACCACATCACTTTTCAGATGTTAATTAAGATATATTAAATAATAATCTGGAAAAGACGTTGAGCCAGTAATGTCTCTTCTTGTGGTACAACATTTTAATTAGTATTCAATGATTGTGGGTTTTGCCTCTGCTAAAGGAATGTACTCTTCCAAGAAAAAGGTGAATGAGAAAGCTAGGGGTTTTTTTTCTTTCTCCCTGTACTATCCCTGCTGTCAATAGCTACTCAAAATAACTACATAAAGCCAGGTCTTAGTCTGATGCATTATCCATCTGCTGTTTCTCATGTCTCACTGGAATGACTGGCATTTAGAGAGGAGCTAACTGTCCTCTCAATTACAGATGGGTCTGCATTATCACCCTGCTTTGATGAGTGCCCTTACATGGTTTTCCTGACAGTCAGTCCCTCTTTACTTTGCCTTGGCTCACATTTCAGGGCAGCCTCAGGTCACAGGGTCTAGGCTGGTTTCACATGGAACAGAATAGGTAGGTGTGCTTGAGGAATGCAGCAAGTGTTCTCCAACAGGTAATGGGTTTAACGTGAGCAAAACTGTCTGAAATGCACCTTGCATGAAGATGAAGTACTCTGCACCAATTGTTTTGCTGCATAAATCTTCATATGTTGGCCTGCTGCACTTTTAGATGCAGCATGTATAGATGTGTTTTATCACTATCTTTGCAATATGGCAGTTGCAAATTTTTCTGTTTTCTTCAGCAATATATTGTGCCAGTCAAGTCTGAGTACTCTCTTGTTGTAATGTGCATGAGTTTAGACTGGCAGAGCAATCCTGGGATGGCAGTTGCATAAAAAACAACCCTAGCAGTACAACTGTGCTTTCAGAACTGTAATTTATTTGGCCTTTGTCAGGGAAAACAAAGGTACTGACATTTATGGGTTTGCTCATATAAGTTCAACTACACCTGGATTTTTGACAGCCAGAGATTACGTTCCTGATTCATGTCTGTGTTCTGCCAGCAGTATATAGAGGAGTCCAGGCTAAGGGACTGCAGCAACAGCTTCTTAGCTGTAGTTCACAACGAAGTGTGCTTTGTTACCACAGCTTTGAGTTAGAAACATCACCGTGTATAATGGCTTACAAGAAAAATTACCATGCAACAGCAGCTGGGGAGAAGCCAGAATGTCTCAAGTAGTTGTCAGTGCAATACTACTACAACTCTGAAGTGACTAGGATTGACTTGCAGGGGTGGTCTAACTGGTGGAGATGCACGATGTGCAAACAGCCACGAGGCTGACTCAGAGGACTTTTTTTCTTTTAAGTTTATAAAGAGCAGATAAATATTGCCTATTTCAGAAAGGTGTTCTGAACTATTTGGATGACAGGGCCTATAGAAAGCCAAGTATGAAGATTACTGTTCTGTCCCAGATAGATATTATTTCTTTTTCTCTAATATTCCTCTTAGATAAATTGAGTGTATTTAGGAATGCAGAATTTCCAGCTGTAGAATAGGTTTATTCTATGTATGAAGAACAAGTAAGGGAAGCCTCAGTCACTGTAGGATAGCAACTGGCAATTGAACAGAATGTTCCTTCTGAATGGCTTGTGCAGTCCAGTTTCTAATGTGAAGGTCACTTGGTTTTGGCTTTATTTTTTCTTGTTTTAATTTCCAGGTTTGAATGTAAAGCTGTTACTTTTTATTTGACCTCTTAGACATCATACTCCAGTTTAAGCAATATTGTCTTTAGAAAAATGTCTGCATTATTGGGAAAGTTCTGCCAGCAGTCTGAAACTTGGGAGAACCATTTGGCTGAAGTGTTCCCAACAGGAAAATCAGAAGTTATATGTGATTCTGTAGACAACACAGTTTATGTTGAATCTGTGAATGGCAAGAGCAAGATGAGTAATTCTGTGGTATCGTTGAGCCAGAGGATGTGTCTACTTTGTTTATTTTTTGTAGAAATCAACCACCTCTTTTGACATTTGAGAACTGATCTGAGATTGCTCATGGGATCCTTTTGACATCTTTCCATGGCTGTGAAGTGATGACTGACAGAGATTAGATTGAGGAGAGCAGATTGCAGCAAAACGTGAAAGACGTAAACATGTAATGCACACAAATACCGGTTTACCAGTGCCAAAAAAAAAAAAAGAAAAAAAGTAAAAAGCTGCAATGCAACTTATTTTACTGAAATAAAAGTAATGCAGGCTGAGCAGAACTTGCCTTGCAGTAGCTTTTGCTGTTGGAACAGTGCAGTATGTGCTGCAGTTACTGACATAGGAAGAATATGAAAAAGCCACTGGCTCCACCTAATTTTCATTCCGATGAATGCAGCCTTTTAACTTTAATGGGAAGCTCATAGTTTTGTCTTTATAGGCTTGATTGCTGTATTTTGTGTTGACAGCAGTAGTTTCTGTCCAGCCTTTGATATCTTGTATGTGAAAATCTCCTTGTCATTAGGAACTGGTTTTTTGTTGATAATGATACTTCATGGTATCAGGTTAATCCTGATTGCACCATGCAGGTGGACCTGTACACTTCTAATTCAAAAGTGGAAGATTTTTGTGCATGTTTGACAAGTCTTCCATCAGAAGTCCAGGTGATGAAAATTTTCAGGTGAATTTTCACCTTGTTAGACAGAGCAGATTTAATTCTCCAGAGGTCACATCAACTTTCTGCATTAGAAAAATAACCACAATTTGAGCATTGTTTTGATGAAAACATTGTTTTGGTAATGGATTATTATCCTTCTGTATATAAAAAGTTAGAAGTTTATTTCCCTGTATTGTCAGTGTCTCAAAGAATCAGCTGTTGCACCATTAGTTTTAGACATAGTAGTATGATTCTCTGAAAACAGACACAATGGAAAAACTAAAACTGGTTATTTTTTCATTCTTAAAGCACTGCAGGTGTTTTAATTCTTCAACTCTGTTCAGAAATCTGTGTGTGCCTCATCTGATCCTAACTGAAGCACTGCTGTTTATATACATATAAAAAATATTTTAAAAATCCCTGTTTTCTGAAGTATGTGATCTTCTTACTGCAATAGTTCATTTATACAGTCCCATAAATGGGATGCCAATGAGTCACAATACTTTTATTTTCATAGGCCCTTTGAGAGGGACAATCTTCTGTCCCAGTGTTAGCAATTTGAGGTGACCTGACACAACAAATGCCAGCATCAGCTCGAGCTGTTTACTTAATCGTGAGCTTTTTCCTCAGCTTTGACAGTTGAAGTGTGATGTGAGTGGCTGTTTTGCAAACCGTGGGTGTTTATTAAATGCACGTTCTGAAGTGGTTTGTTTTAGCATTAATAAAAGCAATCATAATTTAAAAATCACTAAAATAATGGTTTGCGTGCAGAAGCCTGTTATGAGGAATTAAAAATTAGAAACTGCTTTTAGTTGAAACCACATTCAGTTTTTGAGAGAAGCTCGCAATGATTTAAAGCAGTTTCAGTAACCTGATCGTTATGTCCTGAGACGGTGCTGTGACATTATGTCCAAATTATCATCCTATCATTAGAATGTGTTGGTCCAGCGAGACAAACAGAAAGACGGAAAGACCCAACAGTGGTCTTCTGAGTAAGTTTTTAAAGTTTTATTGAAATATTACTGTTAGCTTTCATAGCAGTATTTGGGGACCTCAAAGACATGAGATCAGTGAAGTACTCGGAAAGGATTCTCAGGTCCTGAAGTTACACATGAAACAAACACAAACATACTCTTGGTGACAAAACCAGGATGTATTATCACAATATTTTGTGTGTGATGTTGATTTCAAACCAGTACAACAGTGAAGGACAAACGAAGCAACCCTACGAGTAAGTGTATCAATAGAAGCTCTGTGTCGCTCACAAATTATAAAATGACAGAGCAAATTAGGACAGCAAATGTTCATTAACACTTTAGAAGCTATTTTACATAAATTGCGTAAGATATTTTCAATAATTATTTAGGAATTGTGTCTAAACGCTGCAGTCAGATTTGGGACTTGTTCTGTGAACTGCTTGGTACATAGAGCATGGAAAATGGCCCTAGTTTGATTTATCCTTTTTCGGTAAATCAGTTTTGAAGCAGTAATTCTGTAGTCTTGCTGCTTAAAGATACAAAACAGCGTTTGCAGGGAAAAGTGGCTTTTTCTGCAGCTGGTCCGTGCAGGGGGAAAAGCCCTGAGCGGTGCCCGGCCACACAAAGGGCCCGCCCGCCCCGCCATGGCCCGGGCCCGTGCGGGCGGGTGTGTCCCGCGGCTCTATTGGCGGAGCGGGCTAACAGGCACGGCCGCGCGCCAATGGCAGCCGCGATTTCGAATCGCTGCCCGCGGACGCTGAGGACGCCATTGGCTCGGCGCGCGCCGGGTCCCGCCCGCGGCGACCGGAGGGGCCCAGCGCAGGCGTTTAAAGATGGCGGCGGCGCGGAGTGCGGGACGGCGATCGTGAGGCGGCCGGACTCGCCCTCGCCCGCAGCCCCGTCACAGGAGCGGCGGGGCCGCCGGGGATGGCCCAGGTGGGTGCGGGCCCCGCGGGGCGACGGGCAGGGCGGGCCTGCGCGGGCACCAACCCTTCCGCCCCA
>VWPU01013450.1:0-23313 GCA_013398955.1 Callaeas wilsoni
GCCCGCGCGCCGCGCGCGCCCCCTGGCGGAGGGCGGGAGCAGGCGGCGGGGGCGGCGCCCGACAGCCCCGGAGGGCAGCGGGTGGGCAGGAGGGACAGCGGGCACCGAAGTGTGCCGGGAAGAGCGCGGGCAGCGGCACCAGGGAGTCATCGTCCCCCGGGACTCGGCACTGGTGATGCCGCGCCTCAAGTGCTGTGTCCAGTTCTGGGCCCCCCAATTCAGGAAGGACATTGAAGTGTACAGCCAGAATGTGCCAGGATATCCNGCATTGAAGTGTGATATACCCCAGCCAGAATGTGCCAGGATATCCTCCACTAACAATGGAGCGGGTCCAGAGGAAGGCAGCGGAGTTGGGAAAGGGTCTGGAGTGCATGTCCTGTGAAGAGCGGCTGAGGGAGCTTGGGGTATTTAGCCTGGAGGAGGCTCGGGAAGGACCTTATCGCTCTCTACCAGTACCTGAAAGGGACTTGGAGTCAGGTGGGGGTTGGGCTTTTTTCCCAGGCAATAAGCAACAGGACAAGAGGACCCAGCGTTAAGCTGCGCCAAGGGAACTTTAGGTTGGAAATGAGAATTTCTTCACAGAAAGGGTGATCAGACAATGGAGTGGGCTACCCAGGGTGTTGGAGTCACCGTCCCTGGAGGTGTTTAAGCAAAGACTGGACGTGGTCTGGCTAGCATGGTGGTGACTGGTCATAGAATGGACTCGATGACCTCAGGTCTTTTCCAACCTAAGCCATTCTGACTCGGTGACCCGCCAGCGGCTCGCGGCAGCACCGCGCATGCGCGGCCCATGGAGGGGGGGCGGGGCCGCCCAGGCGGCGGGGGCCGAGCCGTCCTCCCTTGTCCCCGCCCCCGCCCGCCGCCGATTGGCTACAGCCGCGGAGGCGCCTCGCCCATTGGCCGGGCGCGCCGTCCGTCCGTGCCGCGCGCCGCTGCCGCCATGGTGCGCTTCAAGAACAGGTGAGGCGGGCGGGAGCTGCCGCTGCCGCGTCCGGGGCGGGTCCCGCGCCGCGCCGCTCACGCCGCGGTGTCCCGCAGGTACGTGCTGTGCGAGGTGGTCTCGGAGGACCCGCGGTGCCGGCAGTGCATCGAGGACCGCGCGCTGGGCCTCGCCGTCAGAGACGCCATCGCGCGGGTGCACGGGGACTACGGCCTGGCGTGCTGCTCCATCTCCTTCACAGGTGCGGGCGGGACGGGCGGCCCCCGGGGTGCGGGGTCTCTCCGGGTCCGCTCACCGGTGCCTGTGTCCCCCGCAGTGAAGTACCTGAACGCCTACACCGGGACGGTGCTGCTGCGCTGCCGCAAGGACTCGTACCGGCTGCTGTGCTCCGCGCTGCCCTTCGTGCGGTACCTGGAAAGCCGCGCCCAGCGCTACCCCTGCTTCCTCAACACCCTGCACGTCGGAGGTCAGGAGCCCCCCGGGCCTGGGGGGAGGACGGAGCTTTAGTCACACCTGCCACGACCCCGTGGTGCTGCTCTGGGTGCGACGGACATTCCTCCTGTGTTACTAACATCAGCTGCTTTCAGCAGATTCTAAATAAGAAACAGGCACCAGCAGTTCTTTTTTGAAACCCTCGTTAATTTAGCTTGAAGCTTCATTACATTAATCACAAAACCAGAGCAGCAAATACAGTGTTACATTATTTTCTTTTTAAAATATATTTCCAAAGTATAGTATCTTCTGTATTGTGAAAATTAACCCCCAGGGGAACTAACAGGCACTGCATGTTAGAAATTATTACTCCACCACTTAACCTCAGCAGTGCAGAAATGAAGTCCACAGCCCCTTCTTAGCATTTGCAGTAACAAACTTGTTTCCTGGGGCATTTGTCACTTGATACAATGCTCTTTGGGAAATACACGAGCAGCTCTGAAACATTTGGTTGTGTTACATGCTGTTCTTGTGACTTCCACAGGTACCATAAGAACATGTCAGAAATTTCTGATTCAGTATAACAGAACACAGCTGCTGAGGTTGTTGCAAAACTGTACAAATGAAGGTGAGTTTCTCCAGCCACTTTCCTAAAATGCAGCCTCAGTTCCTGGGGATTTTGTAGGATATGCTGGGCTACTTCTGAATTCTTGGCCTGAGAAATGTTTCTTTCTTGAGAAGTGGAGGAAAGTCCAGTGTATGTGAAGAGATCAAGTAATAAGCCTCTCTTGCGTTCTTTATTGCAGAGGAAAGACAATGTATACAGAAGTCCTTGTTGAGCTGTTCCCTTACAGAAGAGCAGTCTCCAAGTGGAGATGAGGAGGAGGATGATGGCACGGAGACAGACTGAATGTGACTTCTACTGTTCACCTCCCTTATGTACTTGCTTAATCAAGATGTGACTGGTTATCTTCAGTGTTAAGCAGTGCAGGGGACAGGAAAAGCATTTGTTCATATTTAGACTTCATTCCCCATTCCAAATGTTCTTAAACAAATTTTTAAAAAATAAAACATGATTTCACTTAAGTAGGCTACTTGCCTATTTCACTCCAGGAGTCAAAAAGCACTTGCACTCCTGAGGAGTGTAGCAGCTCAACGTGTTCATGCTGAGGTAGAAGGGAGCTTTAGGCAGTTGGCACAGACAAGGAATTTATTCTTCAGCATACAAAAAGCATTAACATCTGCTTTTTACCTTAAGTGCACTGTTAACCACAGGGCTATCCATTGTTTTGAGCCAGAAAAGCACCGGTTGTGTACACAAGAGCAGAGAGTACAGGGAATGTATGGCAGAGCTGCAGGGCTCAACTCCATCCCCCCCATTATAAAACTCATAGGTACAAGTACTGCTTAGATATTTATTAAGTTTACACCAATCAGTTACAGGAAAGTAGCGTTGCTGGTATTATCTCGAATCCATAGGAAAACAAGATACAATTGAAGATGCTGTCCCTGTGGGGACTGCCCCTGCAGCAGGGACAGCCTGCCTTGCCCGCATCACTTCCCTTATCCTAGTGCCTGTGACATGTGGAGGTGAGTTACACCAGCTCCAGCTATTCTCTCTTCCCAATGCAAAGAAAAGTTGACTATAAATGTGCAGAGATAATAGAACACAACAGATACTGGTTAGACACTTAAGTAGTCACTCCTGTTCCATGGCTCAAAATGACTTGCTGTAAACACAGTTCACTGCATATCTGAATCTCTCTTAGTTGCTTTCTCTGCCCTCACCAATTGTTTTCCCATATGCATTTAAAGTATTGACAGCAAGACGTGTTACCACTTTCAGGCATCCTGTCTTAGTTTCTTTGCAGTCCCCTGACAAGCTGTACTGTCTTTCATCAAGTGGGGTTAGTTGTGACCAAGCGTGAAGTCAAGCTGCTTTCAAAGAATGTTTTGCAGGTGTTTCCTCCATCCTCCTGTAGCAGTTGGAAGTATTTTTTACCTCCCCCCTCTCCTGTTCTTTCTGGTTTACAGCCACATGTGCCGTACTCTTTGGTACAGCTTCCCATGAGGCACACATGTGGAGCCTGTTGCTTTGAAATCAAGCACCCATGTATTGACATCAGCTTTTTAAACAGGGACACAACCACTAACTGCCAGTGGTGTTGGAATACCTAACTCCAGGCACTTCAGACACACACTTCCTTGCTCAGATCTGTCTCAGTGTCAGAGGGACAGAGCACACTGAAGCCTGTGCCAGTGGGGCTGACAGATGACACTGTCAGTCTCCCTCTGTAAATTCAGTGCCCTGAATTAATTCTGCCAGCAGGAAGGTCAAATTTGAATCTGTGCAATGAAGGTTTCCAGGGCTCCACGCTGCTATGACAGTTCAGCTACAGCTGAGGAAGGTGCAGTACTGTAAGTGCGTGTGCGTATGATTTATTGCAACTGTTGGCCTTGACTGGTACGTTACACCTAAAATTCATTTTATTCAACAAAATCCACACCACTTAACTCATTAGCTCAAATCAAACCACAAGCAGTGCAGAATGTGACCACCCAAAGAAAGAGCAGGGAAGGGTCCAGAAGAGACATGTTCGTAGCACAGATCAACTTAAATCCCAGAACCAAGCAGATACAGGCCCTTACCCCAGTACAAGAGAACCCTAGTTTCTTGCTGGGGTATAAAAGTTATCTACAGACTTCAGCTATCAGTTGTTCTTCCAACTCAAGAGCAGCCAGTGTCAAACCATCATTCAGATGGTTACCAGGAGCCCTAGAGGGGAGTGTTTATTCTAGATGATCAGGTTAAAAAGAATGTGTAGCCCATGGTTGGCAAAAAACAAACAAAAAGTAGCAGCTTGGAACACCCACATTAAAACAGACCTGAACAACTGACAGAAGTCAGGAGGTTCCTTCTACCACTTGTGCCAGTTTGCATTTTGAAATACACAAATCATCGAGCCACTTTAAAACCAAGTAGCCAAGTTCTGCTTTACACTCACCTCAGCTTTGTATCTTTCCAAGCCAGGAGAACAGGAGGAATTCTTGCTCTTTAGAAAAAGAACAGATATAGCAGCTAACACTCTAAAGCCAGTAAGCTCTTTTGCCTGTTTCCAGTGCAGCCAAAACCAGTTTCTCAAGAGAGCAGTTTGACAGCTTTACTGCAACAGCACTACTGTCAGTCAGATGGGACTTCTGCCCATCAATAATTACAGGAAAATCAAAGCTCTCTGCCTTTTCTCTTGGGTAATATTGCAGTACTTTGGCAGTGCCACACAGCTGTAAGGACTTTCACACTGCTTATCAGGCCCGAAGGACTGACTCAGAAACTAGAAGCCTTGGCGGATTTGTCTCTGGGTTGTTACTTCCAAAACTCTGATTCAGTATAAATTCATTAAGCAGTTGGAATCAAAACATGTTACTTCAACATACACTGTCATGGTTTCCTCCTGAAGCCCCTAGAAGTCCTGGAAACACAAGTTTAGGCTGTTCAAATTTAAATACTTAAACTATAGCAGCAAAACAAAGCAAAATTAAAAGAAAACCAGGAGAGGAAGCTTCTCTTGAATAGCAGAATCACTTTGTGTGAACAACAGAGGTGCTGAACAATAGCTTCTGCTTCTGTTTCTTTCTTTTCTTGCCTCCCTTTTCCTCTGTGAAGAATTAAAATGATACTGTCATTCTTGTCATGGAACAGGAACATCACACACAAATGATAAATGGTCTTCCCTGGCCTGAGTGGCTTCCACAGATCCACAACACTTCCTATCAACTCATTGAACACCAGGTAGTTTTACAAATTACTGCAGATGAACTAAGGGAGACTCCATCACACCTGAAACAATTATAAACATGCCTGAATGATTATAAAGCTGCTGTTGCAACTGCAGATCCTAGGACTGCAGCATTCAGCAGTTTGCCTTTCCAACAAGCATCACTTTCATATATGTCCAAAAAAAACCCACTACAACTGGAGCAGACACTCCACTGAAACTCCCAGGCCCTCCCATCCCACTCTCTCCATCATCCAGTGCAGTCTCCAAACAGAAGCCAAAGTTAAACATCACAACTGAGCATTAAAAATTAGTTTCACCAGCCAGCACCCAGTTTAAATTCATCTCAATTTGTTTCACATTCCCTAACTTGAAATTTCAGCTAGCAATTTACCTCGACATTTTGGTCAAACTGAAGTGGTAGTTCAGCAGCTCAGGTATTTTTAGTTTAGAAATGCGTAACTTGAACCTCCTTAAGATGAAGCTTAATTTAGGTTCCAGTAGAGACATGGCCAACACAATTGTCAAAAGCCATCTTTGTCCTAACGGGATCCTTTGCTAGTTGGAGATCTCAGCTCCCACGAAGAGGCAGCTTTAAGCTGACAGAAGCCCTAGTCAAGCTGTTCAGAAACCAGAACCTGACAACTTTCAGAACTGTTCTCTGGCCAATTTTTGGTCCCCAAAATTGCTGCTTTCACTTCTTCCAGAGGAAGAAGGGGAAATATTGATTTTTTTCACTTCAGAAAGTTTTCCTGCCTTTCCCCCTGCCTTTTACCTGATAAATGATCAGCTGTGGATGGTTTGTCCAGTTTCAGGAGGGCTGCCTCAATAGCTTGGCTGAAGGAATTCTGGAAGCTGGGCACAGGTATCCGGTCAGAGCTGTCACTTTCTCCATCACTGTCCCCGGGCACAGGGAGTGCCAGAGTGTTCTCATCTGGAAGAAGGAAGGATGTGCAGAAGGCTGTATAAAACTTTCACTACACAAATGCCCCTCCACACTGCAGATCCTTCTTTTGAAGTTACAAGATTTCTCACATTTAGATGCATAGTAAAGAATCTGAAGTACTAATACCAAATTTTCTTACCTCTTGTCTTTGGAGCAGGTTTAGGCCACGTTTCTGGTTTTGCCTTTCCAACTCTCAACATCTACCAAAAAAGTTGTAGGATATGATTAAATTCCACATACTTGAACAATCCTGCAGACCCCCTAAGTGGCAAGAAAATCTAGAAACCCCTTCAAGCACTCAGACCTTACGATGTCTCCCTAAGATTTAGATTTAGATCACACTGGTTTTGCAAGGGAAACAATTGTAGTCTCAGCCTAGTTCCCAACTAAGATACAGGTAATTCTGACAAGATTCACTCTGCTACATGGTTTACCTGGGCAAAGGAAGGGAAGGGAGACTCTTCTTCCAAGCTTCCACAGAGCAATGGGCTGACCTGGCTGGCAGCAGGTGACAGCGGAGTTGGAATAGACTCTGCAGAGAAAGGAGCTGAGAATTAGAGCCACTTGCATTTGGCCAAGGCAGTCATTATGCTGCTTATCAGGATGTAACAGAAATAAAGTTTTATTATCCTATGTAATTAATAATTTTAATCTCATTGGTTCTATCCATCAGTCACACAGTGGGACCTCTCAAACTTCCTCAATCTTTTTATTTAAGGGAAATTTAAGCTTGCTTGTGGTTTTCTTTTGGTTTTGTTTGAGGGGTTTTGTTTACTTATTTTGAGAAGTTGAGGGGGGGGCTTTTTGTTGGGTTCATTTTAGTACAAGGTGTTAGGGAAGATGGAGATGATAGAAAGAAAAAATGCCAGTAGTGTTTTCCTGGCATACACACTTTTCTTCCCGGGGCAGAAAGGAAGTTTCCTTTCTTTTGCCTCATGTAAAAAATTGGGTAACTACAGTGCAGATCTCGTATTGTCAAGGTAGAGGCAGTAAAAAGCAGACAAAGGAACAGATTGTTTCTTAGCCATGTCTGCCTTTTGTGTATGATCTCATAGGCAGTCTAGGACAGAATCACAGAATGCTTTGGGTTGGAAGGGATTGAAGATCATCTCAATCCACCCCGCTGCCATGGGCAGGCACACCTTTCACCACTCCAGGTTGCTGCAAGCCCCATCGAACTTTGCCTTGAGCACTTTCAGGGATGGGGCAGCCAGAGCTTCTCTGAAAATAAGCTGTCTTTGATCAGTATTGAGAAAGTTTAGCACGATGACCTGACCAATAGATCCCAAAGAACGATCAAGAGCTAGATATGATGTGTTTTTCCAGATGCTCACCTGTCTGAAACACAGGGCTTCTGCCAAGAGGAGACTGAGAGAAGCTCTGATGATCAATGCTGGTAGATTCTCCAGGACAAGAGGTAAAAGCAGGGAACTGCTGCAGATTCTCCAGAGCAATATGGACCTCTGGATCTAGAAAGAGATTTTAAATTAAAGCACTACACAATGTGGGGGAGGACTGTCAATATGCAAGTCATTTCAGGAGTCTAGGAGGTGCCAACTCATTTCTTTCCACCCTCTATTTGGAGACCAGTACAAGCCCTGCTGCTGGATGGAAGCAGTTTCCAGGCCTTTTTTCGCCTTCTTCATTTTTCACTTTACATCGTGATTACTATAAAAACAGAGCTATGTACACCATGGAGATAGCTGTGCCCTTGAATGCCCTCCATCTCTCCCAAAATGCACAAGTATGCAGCAATTGCATAACATCACTTAACATCCTGACTAAAACAGCTTATGTTTTTCATCATACAGACATTGTTCCTAATACTTTGTAATCTTGTTCTAAGTACACACTACAAACTACAGGCCTCTGAGTTCATCCTATAGCTCAAGAAATCAGCTCAGCAACCAAATAAGACTGAAAATCCACCAGTTATGCACCATCATGACTTACATTTGCCTTGTTTCTTGTTTTCTTCTATCTCAATCCTGCGTTCGCGCCGTCGTTCATCGCGAGCTTTCTTCTGCCGTAGACGTTTCCTCTTTTCAAGGTCATCTAGAAGCAATGCACAATACTGGATATCAAAAAACCCACACCAATACTCTAGCAAGGTTTCCTCCAGCTCTGAGAACAACCTTATAACACGTTAGTAACAAAACATGCTTACAAACAGCACGTGCTCTTCCAAGCAGCTGGGATTTTCTATTCTTTTTGTAATTGTTGTCTATGAAACAGTGAGTTGGGGCTGTTCTGTCTAGCAGCCATCAGACAGTTGGTACAAGAGGAGTAAAGCTCTAATGTATGTTCTTTTTTCTACCATTAAAGGGATAAGAACAACTTCCCCTTCATGGCAAAACGTACTAGAAAGGTAGTACAAACCTGAAAACAACTCTAAAGTCTCCTTAGAGATGACAGGTGGCTTCAGAGCCAGTTCACAAATGCTGAACTCACAGGTGAGGGGCAAGTGACAGAGGTAGCGATGACGCTGTCTTATATCCTGATAAAGAGAGAGTGACATGTCACCACAGGGGCTAGATGCAGCCACGGTGATGAATGGAAATAGAATGCACACCATTCATCAAATCAAATGGAAAAAACCAGCACCAGTGACACAATAGTTACTTTAAAAACTACAAACAGATGATGGATGCCCTGAGTCAGAATCAAATGTTCCAAGATCTCCACCAGCTACATCATAATCAGACTTGGATGCAGTAACTCCACCTCGCTTACTGATTTTCATGTTCTTCCTCCCTTCTCACTCACATCACTGGAATAAAATTCTGCAATACCAGACTTGCAACACAATTATTTTCATACTGGACCTTCTAGGGAAAAAGAACTAGACTGCAGCCTACTTATCAAAAGCAACATAAGGCCCTTCCACAGATGCCCTTCACAGAGCAGCATCCCTACCCATTCATACTTATTGCTTCTTGCTGCTGAAGAGAATCAAGTCTCCTCTATCAGCTACAATGACCAATCTGCTAAAACAAAGCCCTTTTAATTAATAAGAAGGCAAAATAACTACCTCTGTCATGGAGTAGCCAGTTATCTCCACTACAGCTGCAGTTATCTTCTCTGGACTCTTCTCCAAGCTGCCATATTCTCGCACAAGGCATCGAACGTTCACAGGGTGAAGGTACATGCACTGTCCATCTTCCGCTGAAAGGCAAGACAGCATCACTCCTTTGCCTGCTCATTTTCAGTACCCTTCTCCCTACCTCACTACATCCTCCACTAAAAAAACTAAAGCTCCTTTCTGAGTTCCTGTGGGACTTTTATTTCACAGAGGTTAGCTGCATCTAATGAACTGACAAACACATTCCTCAAGGCGGGTCCCAAAGGAGGCATCTCTGCCTCTGTGATTCCACGATTTCATTGCACTGACCTTGATAGAAATAGTAAAAAGGAGAGTTGCCAAGATGTCCACTGCTAATTGTATCCTTAGATTCTTGGCAGCTAGTTTCAGCTGGATTTGGTTCTTCTATAGTGCTCAGAACAGGTTCTCCTACAGTGTCCACCTCAGGTACTTCCTCCTCATCCAGCACTGCCTCTTCTACTTCCACAGGAGGCGAAAAGGAACTTGCCAGGTCAGAGCAAGGCTCCACAAGCTCCTCATCGAATGCACAGAGATATTCCACATCACACTACCACACAGAGAGGACAGAGTTAGTACCACGCCACCTACTTCAAAGATTATCATCTCTGCAAAAATCTTTGGCACGAGTTCACCGCACACTGCAGTGTGAAGTAGCAGAATTAAGTGTTAACAGGATCTGCCAGAGCAGATCTGTCACTCACCTTTTTCTCTTGGGAAACAGCAGGCTCCACAGCTTTGGAGCTTTCTAGGACCAATTCTTCCACAGCTGCACTGATTCCAGCAATGCCATTGTTTTTATCCTGGTCAGCAGAGAGTGCTGTTTCTCGCTCCTGCAGATCATCCAAAGGGATCAAGTTTCAATTTGCCATTTAAGCCATGAGACCATCTCCACAGTTATTTTTAGCCTTGCCCTGGTATTCCTTTACTGGAATAGCATCCAGTAAAAACCATTCTGCTGTGTTATCCTGAACACCACACCAGATACCTGGGGCCCAAAGGCTAGTCTCCTCCAAGGTGTATAATGCTACTCCAGCCACTTGCTAGAGACCAGAATAATCACACACAACCATCCATGCAGCACAACAGGGATGCTCAGGACTCACCACACTCTTAAAAATAAAGCTACTTAAAGCTTCCCAAGAGGTTGTTACCTTCAGCTCCTGGATAGCTGCCTCAATGAAACAGGCTTCTGGGGTGTGCTTTTCTTCCTCATACTGTTTCAGTAATGCTGCTTTCTCCTCCAGAATCACCAGCTGCAAGACCTGCTCCCTGGATGCCAGAAGCAGCTTTGAATACTGACTGTGCTGGTCATCTGCACAGAAGGAGCACCAAATCATTAATACCTGCACATAGAGCCACCAGTTTGGACTGCTGCTTCTTCTGAAGTTTTGTTACTGCTCCCTTTTTTGAGTTAATCCCCCAGGCAGACAACACTCAGCAAGAGCTTGATACAGACTCCACAAATTACCATTGTATCACAAGCTGGTGTCACATAGCTGCTCTGACACACATCTCCCCCACACAGCAGTTCATCTGCCACTTCAGCACTGAGTTGCTACACATCAGTAAAGATCAAGCCTAAACTTCTGCACTGTAGAAGCATCACCTTTGAGAAGACTTGGGGGCGTCACAGCTTCCTGAAACAATGCAGTCTGCAGCTTCTTCCTCTTTTCTCTAAAATACTGCAGTTGGAAATTTCTGCAAAGCCACCCTGGTTTGGCTCAAACTAATTCATAAGCCCATATGTATTAAAAATCCATACAAAACATTATTATGAGGTTTTTACAAGAAGCACAGCAGAAATAGTAAGCTAAAGAAATGCAGTTTAGCAAAAGGTGACCGTTGTCGTTATTTTACAGCAACCACAGCATCCCATATTAACACAGTCCCTGTATTCACTGCTCCCCAAGGGTCCACCCTTGTCTACAGACACCAAGTTAATGGAGAATTTCCTGGCTTTAGAATGTTCTCAAATCCTGTATTTGTTCTTTTGGTTATTTTATGAAAGAACTTAAAGTCCTCTAGTTTCAAATACTGAGAAACATGTAAGCCCACAGCCTGCATGCTGGATATCCATCACACGTTAGGAGACTTGACTTTTTCCAGAGAGTTTAAATGCATGCAGCCTTTCCTAAATGTGACTGTAAAATGAAGTGAGCCAAGACAGCCCACAAAGCAGCAATGTTCAGTAAAATTATTTCTTTAGTCACAAAATTTTTGTGATACTAACAGATAAGATGATGATGAGCTAGTCACACTCTTGACTGGAGAAAACTGAAGATGTCAGGCAACAGATGTTTGGAATAGGTTTGCAATAAATTTGATTATTTCCCCATAGCATTCACTGACTTCAGCTGATAAGTGAAGATGATGAAAACCTTGTTGAAGATTACAGCCTTGAAATAGTTTAGACACAGAGACAGTTATTTTTGTGAAGCTGTATAATGAGTCAGGAGGAAAAAAGTTAAGGACACTGAAGAGCCAATAAAAGCAGTAAGAGTCACACCAGTGCCTGTAGGATACAAAGGACACATCAAACTATGAGCAGTGACTGCGAAGGAAGGAGTCTGCAGCTCAGTCACTTGAAGGGACACAGCACACAGGTTAAAGAACAGTGTGAGTAGAAAGTTCACTGTTAATATGTGGCCATTAAGCTTTTCAGCTGCCAAGCCTCACGTTTTGCAGTCTGGTGTATTTTAAGGTGACAGCATGGCATTGCCAGAGTCAATTGTCTCTACACAAATCCTGGTCACAGTCAGGAACAGGATTCCAACCACCAGGATTCAGATACACTCACCTCTGATGTAAACAGGCTGAACCACATTCATCCACTGGGATTTGGGCAGTGCTACCAGAACACCTTTCTCTCTTCTCATAAGTTGCATTGTAATGGTATCACCAATTGCATATTGACGTGTTTCCATAGCAACAACACTGCAATGTATGGAGGCGGTTAGCAGTGTAAAAATAACATTTCAAAAAGATGCATGATTTAATTAATAATCTCACCTCTTGAGATCCTTCTTGTGAACAGAGCCATAACAAATAGGACACTTACTCCAGGTCTTTTCACTCAGGGAGAGATAGTGAAGGATACATGCCCAGCAGAAGATGTGCCCACAGCGGGTGATCTTGGCGGCGGTTGGTGGGTACAGACATATGGGGCAAGAGGGCACTTCATGGCTACAGATTCGCTGAAATGGCATATGAGAACAACAGTACAAGCTTTAGACTCAGAAATCAGTTCCTGGGATCCAGAATAAACCACCTGTAAGGTCTACTCTAACATATTATCTTCCAGCTCTTTAGGCTCTGTTTATTTACCAAGCAATTAGTGCACTGTGAACTAACACCTTCAGACCTGCACATGGAATAACCTTCTAAGCCACCCATCTTATTTCTTATGTCTTATTTCTACTCTAATGACATTAAAAAGTGAGTCTTCTCATGCTTCCCTTCACGTATTCATCATCTCTAAGAGTTAGCAGCATCTTCATCATCCAAATTCAGACAGTGAGAAGACGGCAAGCGAGCTCTGTGGCCTCTCACACCAACAGACTTGTGCAGCCCTGTGTGAGTGTGAGACTGAACTTACCCACTTCCATGAACATGCTAGGTCTACTCAGACACTTTGGTAGCATCTCTGTGTGGCAGAGATGTAACTGCCAAGCAAGCACCTAGATTTTTTCAGCTCTCTTGTAGTGACAGGTAACAGGAAGCCTACCTCCTCTCCACCTACACCATGCACCAGACTGTCTTGGCAGATATAAATTGCTGCTTGAGGCAACCCAAAACTTCTGACCACAATTCTCAAAAGATTTTCCATTTTGTTGCTAGGCAAGATAAGCCACCTATGCACAGAATAATTCTTCAAAATTCTATACTCTAGTCCTCTTCCATGGACTCATGCCCAAGTTTTCTGTTAATATCTCGATCACAAGGACTCTGTCTACAGAATGTCAGATACTATTTTTGATGAGCTCCCATCTGCGAAAGCAAGAAGAAGCTGCTAATTTTCCTAATAGATTTTAGCACTTCTCTTTTCCTGTCATGAAAGTATTTCATAATATATTCCATGACAGATCTTTCCCAGTATTGTGGGAGTGACAGAAAAGGCCTCAACTCAAAAACAGCTGAGTTTTATGTAACATCACCAAGGGAAAGAGGTAGTTAAAGACAGGTTGAGGTTCTTAAGAAGGAAAAAAAAAAAAATCTAGCCCATCACAACTGACCACTTGCTCCACAAAGTCCCAGTTGACCAAGGTATCTGGATCAGCAAAGTGGACTGTGTAGTCCTGTTCTTCAGAGACAACAAACTGGCAGCTGGGGAAAGGCAAAGAGACAGATGATCCACTCAGTTGTTTCTAAAAACTTTTTGAGAGCTATCCTACAGGATTCTCTGAGCTTCTTCTTTGTCCAGCAGAAAACTGCTGGATGCAGTCAGTAACTTCTATCAACAAGAAATCAAGAGTTCAGTTCACAACCAGATTTTTCAGGACACAGGTGTGTCTAATTTCAGTTAGACACAACATCACACACTAAGTACAGAATGAGCCAGGCAGACTGGTTTTCCAGAAACGTGTAAGAAACAGTCAGCTGCAATGGGGATCTATTAAAAATCAGGGAATCCACAAGGGGAGAAATACTGTCACAAAAACTACAACCACTGGGGTTCCTGCAAACAGACTTCACTATAATAAGCCACAAAACATTATGGAGAAATCGGAAGCATCAATGCTGAAAATACTTTTTATCTTTAACATTAGCAGAGACAGGAAGTCCTGACCACACTTCAAATTCTGGGGAAATTTCCAGTCAAAAAGGAATTCTGCTGCTAGGTTACTATATTGATTATCATTTGGGTTATACTACATGCTTAGGGGCCTGCAAAATATTCAGCATTTTAAGAACTAAGATCCATATAAGTAATTGCCTTTGGGACTTAAAAGTTCAGATTAGCTTTCATCTAGCAACTGCTATCTCTTCCACCTCAACAAACCAACTTCTGGAAAAAACAACCATCTTCTATAAGGAACTACACAGATATTCCCAAATAGGAATGTCATGTCCCAAAGCCATGCTTGAAAATTTCAGCAGAAGATTTTTGTTTGTATCTAAAGGACTCACTCCATCAGATACCTTGCAAATAGGTGAAGACAACATCCCTTTAAAATATAGTCATTACCACTAAAAACACTACAGAAAGGTAATTTCACCCTGCAAAAGACAATACAATTAGTCAAGCCCAAATACAATTCCCTGGCTTGTCACCCCTTACAGCTCCATGTCTCTGCAGAAGTCTAAGAGCCCCGTGGATCTCCCACTCACTTGGCCTGCAGGAAGAGCTCCTTGTTGAACGGTTTATGTCCCCACTTGTTCCTTTTCCCCCAGTTGCCATGTCCACTCCCATCAAAATGTCCTGCTTGGCCACGGGGTTCAAAGGTGAAGTTCAGTAAGTGGTTCAGATTAATCTTCTTGGGACCAGAGAACTGGGCAGGGCTGAACTCTGCCCGTTGAGCCTCTGCTACCTAAGAGAAAACAGCATTTGTTAGAAAGCTGGAGTTTACAGGTTTACAGCAAAGGCATCAGTACAGGTGGACATCCAGGCCCCATCAATGATAGCACACACAACATGCAGCATCTACTCACTCACCTTCTCCCATCCCTGTTCTCAAATCAAGTAGTGCAGCATTAGAAATGCACGAGAACCTGAAAGTCAGAACTCAGTGGTCTTACCCCACACTGAGCAAAAGGAGGAGAGAGTCAAAACAACCACAAAGACAAGTAAAAGTTGACAAAACATAGTCAAGAAGAAGTTGTTCAAATCCTGAATACTCTTTTAGACAGTAATATAAGCCTGATTACTGTTTGCACAGGTTGTCCTTGTTTTGGTTAGTTTTCATATAATGAAGCAACAAATCAGAATTCAACAGAGGCAGCAGGTGAATTTTGAGCCAGTGACCTCAGTGAGAAGTGCTGCTCATCCATCAACACTGAAAAATCAGAGTATCAGTGAAAGCCCACAAACACTCTACAGTATTTAGATCCACATCAGCATAAAAGCCTCAATCTGGTTTTACCTTGATATCAGCAAGGCCAATACAATTACTTTCTCAATACCACTATGACTTGTAAATTGGTGCCCCTGAAGCGGCTGGACACAATCAATCTTCAGAGGGCAATCTTTGGCCTGTTTAGGCGACTGGTTGGCAGAGTCCCTTGGGAGGCAGTGCTAAAGGGCAAAGGAGTCCAAGCAGACTGGACATTCTTCAAGAAATCTTAAAGGCACAGGAACATGCTATCCCCTTGTGCCAAAAAATGAGCCACTGGGGAAGATCAGCCTGGCTTAACAGAGAGTTTTAACTGCAACTCAGGAAAAAAAGGAATTTATGACCTGAAGAAGAAGGGATGGGGAACTCAGCAGGACTACAAGGATGTCATGAGGTTATGCAGGGAAAGAAGTGAAAGGCCAAAGCCTTATTAGAACTTAATCTGGCAACTGCTGTAGAAGACAGAAAGATGTTTCCACAAATACATCAGCTACAAAGAGAGAGCTAAACAAAATCCCCATGCTTTACTGGATGCAGAAGGAAACACAGTGACAAAGAGCGAGGAAAAGGCTGAGGTACTTAATGCCTTCTTTCCCTCAGCCTTTAATAGTAAGAACACTTGTCCCCAGGGTACCCAGCCCCCTGAGCTGGAAGACTGGGACAAGGAGCAGAGTGAAGCCCCCATAACCCAGAGAAACAGTCAGTGACCTGCTGTGCCACTCAGACACCCCCAAGCCCATGGGGCTGGACGGGATCCAGCCAAGGGGACTGAGGGAGCAGCACTGATCATCATTTACCAGCAGTCCTGGCAAACTGGGAGGTCCCAGCTGACTGGAAGTCAGCAAATGTGACACACACCTACGAGAAGGGCTGGGAGGAGGATCTGGGGAATTACAGGCCTGTCAATCTGACCTCAGTGATGGGGAAGGTTATGGAAGAGATCATCCTTCAAGCCATCACACAGAGAGTACAGGACAACCAGGGGATCAGGCCCAGCCAACATGGGTTTCTGAAAGACAGATTCTGCTTGACTAACAATCTCCTCCTCTTACAAGGTGACACACTTAGGGCATGAGGGAAAAGCTGTGGATGTTTTCTACCTGGACTTCAGAAAAGCTTTGGCAGAGTTTCTCACAACATTCTCTGAAGAAACTGGCTGCCCATGGCTTGGATAAGCACACCATTCCAAGCAAAAAACCTGTCTGGATGGCTGGGCCCAGAGAGTGGAGGGAAATGGGGTGACATCCAGCTGGGCCCCACTAGTGGGGTTCCCCAGAGCTCAGTATGGGGCCAGACCTGTTTAATGTCTTTATCGATTATCTGGATATGGGGATTGAGGGCACCCTATGCAAGCTCACAGATGACACCAAGCTGGATGGGAACGTTGATCTGCTGGAGGACAGGAAGGCTCTGCAGAAGGACCTGGATTGATAGGCTGAGGCCAGTGGTGTGAGGTTCAACAGGTCCTGCACTTGGGTCACAACAGCCCCTTGGAATGCTCCAGGCTTGGGAAACAGCAGCTGGAAAGTTGCCCATCAGGAAAGGAGCTGAGAGTGCTGGTTAACAGTGGCTGAACACGAACCAGGCGTGCCCAGGTGGGCAAGGTAGCCAATGGCACCTGGGCTGCACTAAAAATAGTGTGGCCAGCAGGAACAGGGCAGTGAAATTGTGTCACTACGTATTTTCACAAAGGACCCATGTCATGAGATGTGTACATGGCCTGTCTTGGCACCCATTCCTCAGATGCTGTTTTTTCTTAAAGCAGAGCAAAGAGCACTCCTCTTCTGTAATTGCCAAGTTGCTCTGCTCACTCACGCTCCCTCTGGCATCTCAACGTTTTCAGCACCTCTTATCACTCTCTCCCCTCCAGCCCAGGAACCGAACACAGCAGACCTATCCAGGCAGGTCAGGGCGATCCTCTCATCCCACAAAGAAGGCCCTGGAGGCACGGCATTACACTTCTCACCTCATCTCGTCTCCCACCATTAGAAGAGCTAAAAGGTTTGCCACTGCCGCCGCTGCCTCCCCTTTGAGGGGGCATCTTGTTAAAAGCTTTGCTTTTCTGTGAATTGGAGCGACGGGACTGGCTGGAAAAGTTCTCATTTTTTGAATATGAAGTTTCTCTTTTACGATTATAACGCTGTTTGGATCCACTCGCATTCTTTCCATCTGAAAGGAAAATAAAAGAAGAATCAGATCAGCAGCCTCAGAGCTGGCCCCATGTACTGCACCTCAGGGATGAGCTCACCTCAGCCACTATCTTAAGGGTTGTGTTTACCAGGACCTTAAATCTCCCCAGCAACCCAAACCATTTCATTCCTATCACTGCCCAAAGAGTTTAAAAGAATATATTTGCTGTGCTCTACCTTTTATAAAAATAGTTGAATTTCCTTTTTCCAGATTTGAAATGGCCACCACCAGATATTAGCGTGTTGCCTGGTACATTAAGTTATAAATACTAACATCACATACCACATATTCATGCCCCATTACAAGAACTGACAACAACTAGACAACTAGTTCTTTTTTTCATTTAATTTGCCTAAACCACACAATTTATTATATTTTTCACACATAAAATACATTGTATAAATACACTGCTGCCTGTGTTTTTGTTGAAGGCATCCATTGCCTGTTTTCACCCACTTCTGCACTCTATGCTTAAAAGATCCCAGTAGATCTAATTCTGTTTAAAAAATACACTTTTATGTCATCAGGCCAACAACTGCTAATTGATCTTGAAGCACAAACCAAATGCTTTGTGGCCTTGCAGGGCACATACCTAAGATCTAAGTCCCCCAACCTACGCAACAAGAACTGTTTGCCAAAACCCATACTTAGCACACCCCTAGCACAGGACACAGTGGTGAAGCACAAAGCAAAATACTGCAGGAATAAAGTTCACAAGAGCAGAAAAATCACTCCAGCTCTTGAGAGGAGTTTTCCGTGCCTCAATAGCTGCTACATCAAACTGCTAGAACAGAATTAATACTATGAAAGTATTTCTAGTAGTCAACACAAGATCAGAGTTCCCAAGGACACAACAGACTGCAGCCTGGTTGCTTAACCCGGCACTTCCACCACCTGCCCCAAGTTTTATTTGTAGAAGAGGTATGGTGATAAGCTGGGAAACAAAACTCCTCAGGCCCCACAGGACATCTATCCACACCAGCCAGCCCCAAAGTCACTCTGGATACACAGTAAACACCACACAAACAGCAAGGCCTCACACAATATCTAGTTGCATTTTATAAAAGCCTATTCGTTTCCCTTTTCCTACTTTGTAGTCTTCCTCCCCACCCCTCAACATAAATCTTACGTGGCAGGCAAACACCTCACTGTGATTCAGGATCACATTTCTCAAGCGGGCAGTTTCATTGTCAGTGCTTCCAGTTTTTCCCTTTCCCAGCACCACTTCCCATCTACCCAAGCACTTAAAACAACTGGAATGGCATCATCCAAAGAAAGTATCTTTTGTTGTTGTTGTTTTGGGTTTTTAAGTTTTTTCTCCCACCTGCATTCCCCAAAAAAGGTGACCTGAGGACAGCATGGTTTGTGTGTTATTGTATATTACTGAGGAGCCAACTACTTAAGCATCAATTAAGTAATAAAAGTGGCTGGACCAGGTTCTGTGCTGGTCAGCTGTTTCTTGCACTTGTCAGACTTCAGTCCTTGCCTGCAACTACAGCTAAAACAGGACACTGTCATTACTTCCACGCGATGTGACAGGCCCGTATTGCAAACAAACTTCATCATCACAACTGGTAATTTACCCTGCTATTCAAAAGGCTGATCCTTTAATTCAACTCTGTCAGAACCACAGCTGAGTAACTCAAACACATGCCTGCATAGCTGGCAGTGCTTTAATGCACATCAGGCTAAAAAGACATGGCTTGAGCATTATCAGGAAAAAAACACACCAGAAGCTGCCAAATACTGAGGGTGTGACCAGGTCTGGCTGAATGATTAGACAGACTTTTTTTGAGAATGTTTGTAGGGAAGAAGGAATAACCAACACCTCAGAGTCTCTCGTAAAAAATTAAGTCATTTTGAAGAGGTTTGGACTACTCCTTAAGTTACTCAGGAGCAGAACTTGTCAGTTTAGAGTTCAGCCACCTTCTTAAATCTGTAATTTTAGCAAATGCACTAGAGGGGCACATGGCTTCTGTGTCTGTACGCTTTGCAGTTTTTCTGCCATCTTCAAATGGGGAAAAAAAACAACTCAAAAAAAGTCAGTCTAAAGTGGGTGTTTACAAGGCCTCGGAACAAGGAACAGCTCACCCCTGCAGCTGACAGAAGAATTTCCTACCACTTAAAGTTTTAATCGAGTTACTCACCATCAAATTTGTCAGTCAGATGGTTTACACACATTCCTGTCATACTATAGGTCCTTTCAAGCCACCTCCCAGAGCCTTTGGGAGTCGCTTTAGTGACTCTCACATTTTATAGGACAGAACTCTCCACTTGTGCCTTTTTCAAAAGAACCCTACAAAAGGCTAACAATGCTTCAAACCTGATTTTACAGATTGGTATTTTCACCCCCCCCACCACGAGAATAACTGAGCTCAGTAGAAGCCTGGTCCATCAGAGTAGTAATGAAATTGGTCAGCAGACAACCAGGAGCTTGGAGAAAGAATTTGTAAATTGGAACAGCTTTCCCCCACTCTGAATCTAAGCAATGCTGTTCCCTCCAACCTTTCCAGCATGCCACACGCCAGGGAGATCTCTGCTTTCTATCATTCATCCCAGCACTCCCACAAAGAGCAGGGCAGGACAGGCTGCACTCAGGCACAGAGAAAAGCGGAAGATTCTCACTGCTATCCTCTCTCTTGTGAAATCCCAGCTTTAAGAAGGGTAAGTTTAGATTTGGTAGTTTCTTTTTTCCTTCTTTTCTTGACAAATTAGGAGTCAGCAACAGCTAAAGTGCTGGTGAGGTACTTACTCTTCACTCAAGTCCTCAGATAGTCCTTCTGCTGTTTTCATGGCATCTAACCTATATATATACAGATTATGTGGATTTATCTACCCATTCACACTCCAAGAGACTATAATTTAAAAACACTAGCAACAAAACTGTTCTTGGATTTTGGAGCAAGCCATGAGATTTGTGGTTTTTCCTGCTGCTAGAGGAAGATCCAGAGAGAGGAGATGAAGTTCACAGCAGTAGAAGCAGCTCTAGGTCGCCACTTGGGCACTGGAGCTGCAGTACTGGTATGCTACTGGGTGTGAACTGCTGTTTCCTTCCATCTTTTTTCACCTCTTTTCTGCTGAGCTGTGCTGAAGCCAGCAGCATTGCATAAGGGGTCTGGATCACACTAAAGCCACAGGGTAGCTTCATGAAAACACACTGGGGCCACGGCTGCTGCCAAGGCAAACATCCCAGTGAGCTCTCACAGCCCAGCCAAGCCAGCTCACACTGGGTCTGATAAGGATAAGGCCCAGGAACATTTGTGACAACACTGTCTGTCAGCTCTTGAGGACTGCAGAGAACCCCAACGAGCCTATTTTGCCTTAGCTACTTTATTCCACTCTAACTGGATGTGATTCCTGTTTGCACACTAATACGACATAAGGAAACTTTTCTGTTGGAAACTTTCAGTTTCATTTAGTCTCTAAAGTCACATTTGAAAGACAGGAGGAATCAAACTTCCACAAATACAAGGGAATACAGTACTCTATTTAGCCCATTTCCAGCTGTGCTGCAAGAGAAAGAGAAGCTACCATAAGGATTCAGGAACATCCATTTCTTCATTTCCTCAGCTGGACAGTCACAGCAGGTAACTCTGGAAACCATCAAGTCCCAAGTGCTTGACTGGATTTAACCCAGTGACCACATGAGGAAGGTCTGTGTCCATAAGGTTACCTTCCATTTCAGAGGAGGCACAAGATTTCCACATACATCCTACACCTGTCCTGAAAGGGGTGGACTACACTGGCCTACAAGGAGAGTGATAAGGAACTTGGGAAAAAGATGCCATATGGTGACATGCCAGTGTCCTACATGCAATAGCTATGAAAACAGCCACAATTTTACCCAGCTGTGTCCTGTGTAGTTGTCTGCCCTAATTTCACCAAGGGAACCTTTCATTTCAGTTTTCAGTACCGTCCAGTTAAGATATTCCTAAATAAACATCTACTCCTATGAAAAGATATTGTAATTTTTCTGGGTCTCTTTGACGCCCTGTAAAGGAAGCAACTCATCCCTTTGCCCTCCACTGTAGCTCAGAAACAAGTATCACTGAAATGGAATTAGGCCATGACAAAGTTTTCCTCTGTTTTATTAAAAAAAGAGTTTTGGGGTTTATTTAATTAAAAGTATTGGAGTAGAAGAGAATGGTCATCAGGATTCCTCTCCCACTGCTCCTGTGCTACCAGTGGCATTATTTCAAGCCTGTGAAAAGGTGACATTCCACAAAAATCACTTAACATTTTTATTCTGAGCTGGAATAACAGGCTTTTTACTTCCTTCCTCAGTCCAGATACTGTGTCTTCTACACGAAGGGATACCAGCCACAACACAGATCATCTGAACCCCTTCCTGAAGGATGTTTGTATTCTGCGAACAATCCTCCACACAGCATCACACACCACTACAGAAGTAGCTGGAGTGAGGAGGTGTCTCTTGACAAGACAGGGACAGAAAAAGTTCTTCTTAAGAAGACTTCCAAGTGTTTGAATTTGAAGTTAAAATTTCACTGTAATTGCACAGTTACACCACAACCTGGGGAGCTGTGGGTGAGTCACCTCCCATGTCCCACTTCTGTCAATCCCGTGGAAGGCCAATTAATACAGGTGAAGAGCAGGTAATACTTGGTTACCCAGGACATGACCACACTTAGAAGGTCCAAAAAGAAGTCAAACACCTCTAACATACTCATTTTGTTAACTCTCTGGAGTGCACTGCTGCCTTCTCAGAGGCCTGAAGTAATACAGCTGAAACAAACCACTGAGGAGGAAGGAAATTAGTACAGCAGTGGTGTAGCAACCTGTTGACACCCTGTCATATACTTCTAGGACTAAAATCACCAATTTTAATCACTACTGCCCCATTTCTAGGATTTAGGGAAAAGAAAAAAAAAAAAGAAAGGTTGTCAGGAATACTCTCTTCCTAAACAGGTTTAGAAAACTAAGTAGGCTTAGGTTTTACCTTGAAATGACGACAGGAACCACACTGGCTCCTGACAAACTGCTCTGTCAGCAGAACCAGCTGTTTGCAGTTCCAGGTGTGACACTTTGGGGTGAATGCCAGATGAGCAAACAACAGCCAGCTAACTCTGAGCTCCCTCAAAGCAGGTCCCTGAAACACCGGGGCAAGAGGAATGCCGTGTAGGGATACCAGACCTCCTCGCTGAGGTGTAACAACACGGGTACAAGATAAAGTTAAGGGCTCTATTCACAGGCCCCGGTGAATGTATGTTCTTACTACAGCACCAGGGCTTTAGCTCTCAAGCTGATTACTTCAATACTAACGAGGATAAACCATTAATCCTTAAAGGAAGAGGAGAGTAGGAATCCCAGCTCACCAAAGAGCGAGCAGAGACGGAAGAGGAAGGAAAAAGAAACCCAAAACAGGCAGTGACCTGAAACGCCGCCTCTTAAACCCAGCTGAGAGACAAACAACTCGACAAGGCGAAGTTCAGCTTCACCACAAACCCAGGCGCGGCACAAGGCCGCCTGTCCCCGCAGCCCCACGCTTCCCCCTCCGTCCCTGCGGAGCCCCCTCCCAGCTCTTACCGCCTTTGGGCTTAGACTCCCCCGCGGCGGGCCCGGCCGAGGCGGAGCGCGGCTGCTGCCCTTTGCTGCCGGCCGAGGATCCGGGCGCACCGGAGCCGCAGGGGCTGCTCTTGTCCATGGCGGGGGCTGCGGGGGTCGCGCCGGGCGGGCTCTGCAGCATCAACGGGCGCCCCGGGCGAGCGGCGGCCCTGGGCGGGGGGGCACGACGGGCGCTGGCGGAGCCGGCGGGGGCCCAGGCTCATGGCCCGCGGGGGCGACCGGCGGGGGCGGCGCAGCGCGGACTCGGCCTCCTTCATGGCGACATCTTCTCGCTGCTCCGCTCGAACCGGGGA
>VWPU01013453.1:0-56129 GCA_013398955.1 Callaeas wilsoni
CCCCCGCCGCCCCGCCGGGGCGCACGGACCGACGAGCCTCCTCCGCGCGGCGCATCCAGGCAAGAAAATCCGGGAGTCTGACTGAACCTGCATTTCCATTAACTCAGCCTCAGCCCCGGCTAATCCGCAGCACTGAAGGCAAGGAGGCTAATTAATGACAAGCTTTTACAGTCAAGACCAGCGATAATTGCTTTGGTGGCCTTTATGATTACAAGATAAAAATGGACCGGGCCTGACATAAGAGCCACTGTGTACACTGCAAGACAGGAGGAAATTAAGAGCTGGCTAGCTGAATACGGAGCAGAAAATTACTAATAGAGGAGAGATAATGAATAGGCCGGCTAGGCATTCATGGGGAAAAATCCATTTTGTTACCACGCGAAATTAGGTGGTGGAAAGGAGTTTGCTAATTGTTCTCATCTTGTAGCAACCAGGACTGAGGCAGGGGCGTGCTTTTCAATTCATTTCCCTGGTAATTGTGAAAGGGGGAATGCAGGCCAAATGAGTCTTGCTGCAATTTGCGCGCCTGGTCTTTTCATTTTCATGTTGCGTTTTTAATTGTTGCTAATATAGCTTATAATGAAGCTAATGAGGGGAAATTATTGTACAACTTTTTAGCACATGGAGACAAGTGAAATGCACTAGAAGGATTCTCTCCTATTGCTGCAAAAATAATAGTAATCTGGAGGAGTTTGGAACTATCGGGGGTTTTTTAAGCCGCTTCCCTCTGCAACAGACAAAAGGAAGGATCGGCCACCTACTTTTTTTTTTGTTTCCTGTGTTTTATTTTTCACTAAGAAAAAACCAATACCGGATTTTCCCTTGCTGCGCCCCTCGCAGCCCCTGGCCCTCGATGCGGTGCGAGCGGAGCCGCGGGGCGCCGCGGTGCTTGCGCGCATCCAGCGCCTCCGCCTCTCGGTAGTTAAGTGCGAGCCGCCGGAGGGGAGGGCACGGAGCGGGGCATGGCAGCGGTCCTGTCCCTGTCCCTGTCCCTCTGTTTGCCTCTCTCCCCGGCCGAAAGTTAGCGCTGCCGGGTGTTCCCCCCACGGGATCCCCCTCCGCGCTGCTCCGCGACCGCGCAACTCAGGCGCTGCCTCTCTCTCCTCCCCTGCAGAAAAGCAACGTCCCGCCGCTCGCGCAGCGCGGGGAAGAGGCAGAGTCCTCGAAATTCCTCCTCCTCACCCTCCTGTCCCTCGCCTGCATCGCCGGGGTCCTGGCGGCGTCGGGAGTCGCCTACTGCCTCCGCCACCGCGCCCACCACCGCCTGAAGGAGAAGCTCTCGGCCCTGGGGGCTGACGCCGGCTCGGACGCGCCCGCTGCGTACCAGGTAAGGAGCAAGCTCGCCTCCTCCGGCCCTGCCCCGGTGCCCGGCAGTTCTCCGGGGGGGCCCTTCTCGCGTTGGGAGTCGCGGGGGTGGGTTTGTTTCCGACGCTTCCCCCCCCCGCCCCCGTTCCATTCATAGTCTCGCGGATTCGGTGTAGCAGCTTTTTACTACTGGGTATTAATCTTGGCTATTCTGGTAGCTGCTGTAAATTCGTGCCCAATTAAAAACAAAAAAAAAAAAAAAAAGAGCAACCCTTGCCATTGAAATTCTCAGAAAAATAACATTAATATCCATAATCTGTCACCCCTGCCACTATTAATAACGAAAAATCTTTAACATTTATGAGAAATGGATTGCACGGTTATCTGAAGATGTCTCTCTTTTTGAGTAATCGACTTCTTCAGGGTCTGATATGAAAAGAGCCTTTGACCCGATCTGTTGCCACCTTCTGCCATTATTCAGATAAAATGAAATCTAATGCTGATAGATGGGAAGTAAACCAGGACTGGTTCTAGGAGAACAATGATAGCAGATGTGTACCCAGTAATGCTGGAGGCCTGCACTCAGCTTCTCTGAAATAAATCAGAAACCTCAAGCTTTCTCTTTCAGTTTCAAAAGTGTTGGGTGGAGAGACACTGCATCTTCCTGAAGTTTGTTTTAGATCATATGGCACTTATTTCCTGGTGTGCTGTTGGTGTGGTAATGCATGTGTTGTGGTCATATACCAGACAGCCCTGGTCTGCTATCCAAAAATATTTGGAGTGTGACCAGGAAAAAGAATCTGAGAATGTGTAAACATTGTCTCTATAGTATCCCTGCCTGTTGTGCACCCATAGGGCCTTGCTAATGGCACTTCTCTGTCAAGTTTCATTTTACTTTCTTGTTCTGCTTAGGATCAGACATTCTGGGCTTTCTCTGTCCTGGAGCTGAGATAGATTCAAATTGGCAGCTGAGAGTCATATGGGAATAAACTCATATTTTCTCACAAAGTTTGGGTCTGTCTGTACCTCTTATATGTTAAAGATGTAATGTATTAGGTATATCTCCACAGGCTGGGTCTAGAGAGAATTAAGTGCAGAATAATAAATATGAATGTTTCTGTAACAATTAGTATCTTCAGGAATGGTTTTGGTTTTCAATTTTAAATAAATGTTTACATTTAAAAAAATCATTAAATTGCATCTTTGCATTTAATGACTTCTAAAGCAAGACAGAGTGAGAGCAAGAGCATTTCCTGTAGATAAAAAAAAAGGAGTGTTCTCTGGGATAAAGTGTGAACAAAACAGCAGTTTATCAGTTTTGTTGGCCAATGAGGCTGTGGCCATACATATTTTTGTTTGATTTTAATAGGTGACTTGCTGTTGGCTTATTTAAAGCGCAGAAGCAATAGGTAGGCTTTTTCTTCCATTAATTGTGAATACAAGAATTCTTAATTTTTTTGAAAAGCCCTCCAGCTTCCAAAACCACACTTGAAACTGAATTTGTGATAATTAACAGGACAATCTTCCTACTGACAGCTCTAATTAATAGTATCTGTAATTAAAATCGTGCCCTTCCAGCAGGAAAATTGTTTGAATTTCTTGGAGTGACCTTTTTTGCCATTTCTCCTGGGAGTGTAGTGGTTGATATTGATTTTATAATGAGCTCGGTTTGTTTAATAAGAATCTGTAATCCAGACACTAAATGAAATGTGTGCTGCGTTTTTCCTTCACAGATTTATATATATTTTTAAATCTTCATATTTATATCTGAGAGTGACATTTTCTGTTTTAAAAACAACAACAATGCTTCGAGGTTGCCGCTCAGTTTTTCAATAGCACGACTGTATTAATATTCTTTGTGCCTGACCTCTGGGCCCAGTCCTAACCACCTGACTTCTTAAACAGTTCCATTGGGTTTTCAAGGGAACTGTAGTCATGAGTGGGAGGAAAAATGTTTTTCCTTAAATACAAAGGTTTCTAAGAGCTTGGCTCTCCTCCCATGGAAGTAAGTGGGAATTCTGCCATTTGTTTCAATGGCAGCAGTAGGAAGCCCTAGTACAGGCAGACAAAATGCTCAGGCAGTTTTGATGCTGCTAAGTAGCATTTTATCAAAATGAATCATTGAGCCTGGATCTGTGTATAATAAACTATTCACTTGGATTGGAACAGAAATAGGATTGAGCCCTATTCGCATTGTTAGAATCGCCTTACGTTGAGCTGTGTTAAATGTAATGGATATCTGGTGTGATGCATGGTTTGGATAACATCAATTAGGTCTCAGAAAGGCATCCACTATCTTTTCCCTTATCTTCTCTGATACTTTTAGGGGAATAATGTAACCTGTATTAATATGGGGGAAGGAAAGAAGCAGTCAGCTTTCAAAATTGTATCTACTTGGTTCTCATCTGTTACATGTTTCCCAAGTAGCCACTCAGTTAACTCGATGTTTTTTAAAAATATTAAATACTTCAGGGGCTGCTGCCACTAGGCTTTAAAGCACAGTACTCCAATGTGTTTCTGCTTACAGCTGACATGACAATTCAACTTTATTTTTTTTAATTTGAAGGGGGAGAAATTGGTCGGTATAAAAGGGCCTGGTGGCCCAATGTGATTCAGAGAGAACACAGAAATATCACTTTGATTCACATGCTTCTCAAAATATTAGTGGTTTATATCTTCACATAAACAAGACTGACCTAAATTTTCACCATTTAACAGAAGCGGTTTTTTATCCTAACCTAGTTCAGCCAGGAGAGTTCATTCAGGGTTTTTATTCCTTCCTTACTCATCCTGTGAACTTTGAAGAATTTTTTCCCATGGCTCTTTTTTGGGGGGGGGTGGGCAGTTGGAAGGTTTTTCCTTCCATTTCTGGTTTGTGCAGTGAAATGCCAGCTTGAGAAAGGGAAAACAGACAAACCATATTATCAAGGAAATAGCAGGCTGGCTGCTAATCTCCCCCACCCCATACTGGAGGCGTAGCACTTGTCATGCAACATCACCCTCCCTCAGGCACGAGCACTCCTTACACTTAGCTACTAACACAAGTATTTCTTGTGTAACTGTGTGAAGAACGGACCTGGCTTAGGCAAGACAACCAGTACTGTATAAAAGTTGAAGCAGGCAAATTAAATCACTGCAGTGCTCCTGATAAGCTGCCAAACCTGGTTCTTCAGGTGTTGGGTAAGGCAAGCAGCTGGCCCTCAAAGTGTTGAAGTAAGGTCTGGGAAGTCCTATTGAAAGACTAAATAACAGGAGGAAGGATAGATACACAATTGCAACTTCATTTATCTTTGAATCACTAAACAACAAAATTACAGACTGGTTTAATTAGACAGTAGCTGAGGAGCTTTTCAAAATTAATAGAGGTAGTGTGGCTTGTAAAATGTTACCTTTTATCCATAAAGGCGGACAGTTTTTTGTGTCTCTCACAAGCACATATCCTGTCCTTTCAAACCACACGTGTAATGATTAGATAAGTCAGCGTTAGCATTCAGGGATGACTAAAAAGAGGCTCTTAGTGCCTCTGCGGAGGCCCGGCGCATGCGCGCACCTGCACCCCTGTTTTTAATTGTCGCTGGCATTGCTTTGATCTTCTTTGAAAAGCAAGTTTAGCATTCTGCAAGCCCACTCTCTGGTCCAGGAGATTAGGGCAGAAGCGTTTTAGGAATTTTCAGCAGACACACTTTGATTTATTTCACAACGCTGAGCAGATTTTCTTCATGCACTTTGAAGACTTTAGAACATAACCCAGAGAAAAACGGGCATTCAGGCATCAGGAGCGGGCAGCAAGCAGGGCCACTAAGTGCACATCTTACTTGTCACCGCTCCCATTAGCGAGCAATTTATTAATGTAATGAGTGTGTGGTAGTGACTGCCGCGATTTAGGGATGCTCTGCTTGATTCAGGGTGATGTATTTGTGAGTCCAGCTGAACCCTGGCTTTTGACCCCTGTGTGGGGAACGCTCGGGTGTGCATGTTAAATCATCAGCATATTTTATACTTTGCACTGCAGAACTTTCCTGTGAGCACGGTCTTCTGCATCACTGATAATGCTCGGCAAAACCTTGCCCATAATGGAATTAAAAGGCAAAAGTTAAAATGCTCTGAAGCTGGCTTCAAGCAAGCTTGCCTTTAAATGTTTTATGTCAATAACATTCTTTTTAATTTTCCTTCATCTCAGCCAAAAGAACTTCCTTTAAAAATCGAGGAGGAAAAGACCAAACAGTTTACAGTGAAGTTCCTTCTTAAACTGCCTGAAGTATTCAAGGTTACATGCAGATGGATTACATCATCAGCTGGTTTAAAAACTTGTCCAAATAACTTGATTTGGCAGGCATATAATTGTAAATTATATGTTAAATTCTACATTATTACATGTATTGTATTATATATAAATTATATATTCCTTTGTGAAATACAGTCTTATTAATTACATCATCCTGCTAGATTCAAAGCCCCTAGGAACTTCTCTGTGCTCTTACAGTTTTGATCCCGCTGGTATTTTTTATTACAGAACACACTATTTGCAACAATTGTAATAAATATTTTGCTGCAAATATTTTAAAAGGCTCCAAGTGAAAGAATCTGCTGGAAACAAACCCCCTACTTAACCATCATGCATGATTTGTGTGTTTAAATACAGATAACTCATTACCTCTAATATGGCTTAATATTTTACACTCTAGACTGAATTTCAAAAGCAAACTTGTTATTATAATAATAGACCCTAATATTATAGTAATACTGTATATCAGCTCCTTAGAAAATGGAATTTTGTGGACTAAGTGAAACTAGGAGGGGAGGAGGAAAGGAAAATTTTGCTGTACTTATTTATCAAGTTCTCAGTAGTACTCCAATGAACGTCACCCTTAGTACCAAGGAAAGCTGGTAAACTGAGGATAATCCGTACCATGTATTACCTTCTATCTTTATAAAACTCAGTTTTCAAGGACCCTTCTACACTTAAGCACAAAAGATATCACTGAGGATGAGGTTATTCAGTACATGAGTATTTAGTAAACATTTCAGAAGGAATACATTTCATAAGGATTTTGGATAGATGAAAATTTTGCCTTAAGGCAGAGTGCTGTGAAGGGCTTGCTTGTGTTCTCTTCTGGGAAAACAAAGGGCATAACGCATTTTTAATCTTTTCTCTTCCTGTGTCCTTATTTAAAGAGGCAAAAATAAGATCATCTCATGAGTATGTAAAGCTACAGGACAAACTGTAATTGTTTAGAAGAATGAATTAGAAGAGTTGTTCTTGTTTAAGTCTGCCTATTGTATATTATGTGAACAATTTTGTCTCTCTTTGATTAGCATTTTGTCTCAGAATAAATTCTCAGGAACCTGCAGATACTTTGTACGTACAGTTGTTACATAAACCACTGTACTTTAAGGTGAGAGAGTTTTCACAGTGTACAAAATACGTGTGGCTACACGGAATTCACAGTGGTCACACATAGCAGTTCTGGGACAGGAGAAGAAGGAGGGAGTGTTCCAAGGTGATTAGAAGAAGAGTTCACCTTATGTTTAAACACTTCATTGAAGTCAGACAGTGGATGGCCAAAGCAGAATGAGGCAAAACAGGATGTGTACAAATGTGGATTTAATTCTTAGTCAGTTTTTTATCTGATTAGTGTTCAGAGCTATCCGCAATTCCCGTGGTGCAGTGGACTCTGTTTTTCCCTAACCTTGCTTCCTGCGGTAGCCATAAAATTGAGTTAAATGGTAGCAGTGTTCAAAATAGCATTCTGAAACACTGAATGAATTTATAAATCAACAGAAATTTATCAAACTTGCTTGGTCAATAAATCAGGATACAAATAAATAGGAATGTATTTGCTAGCACAGCATTTAAAATCAGCTTCAAAATACTGCTCAATGAGAAATGCCCATCTGAAGTGCTGGAGCTCGATGGCAGAGATTTCAGAGGGCACTTCTGGAAGTTTTTCTTTGAGCTTGTGGTGTGTGTCTCGAGGAGCAGGGCTCTCCCCTCACCTCCTGTCCCTGCTCTGCCCCTCTGCTGCAGCACACACGGCCCAGCCAAGGGGCAGCCCCAGGGGAACCACGCGGGCCATAGGAGAGGGACTTACTGGGCTTGTTACTGATGGCTCTGCCCCAGCCTTTTCCTATCACATGAATAACTTCTGTGAATTACTCAGTGTTGGAGATATGGACTAGCCCTTACCAGAGAAGGTTTCACCTGCACAGCCCAGATCCCGGGCTGCTGCAGCAGTGACAGTGCAACAACACCTAGGAGTAAAACAGTCTTTACATTAGAGCAGGTAGGTGAGAGAAAGATTTTAAATGAAACTGTAGACCTGCATAGCACCTTCTCATCCAAGCACTCCAAGACTTGCATGTATGCTCATTTTCCTTCCACACCTGCAAAAAACCCATCTTTTTCAAGTAGCTGTCTTTCTGCATAAGGCTAGTGCAAAGTGGCAGAGAGAAGGTGATGTTGACCCTCTCCTCTTAGCCACCTTTGTTTATTTTTCAAAAGTATGATGTTTGAGCTTGGTGTTTAGTGAAACAAGGACAATGTGCCCCAAGCATCTCGCGGTATAATTTCTGTGTATCTAGGGCGTAAGAAAATGCTAAGTAAAAATAGTAGGAGGCAAAATTAAGTTAGTGACTCATTTTTAATTACTGGGAAATCCAGAGTCCTTACCCAAACAGGCATTTCTTAGAAAATGTGTTGGAGGAGCTCTGGACTTGCAGGCTGCATCTCGCCTGTTAAATTAAGCTGGTAAATAGTTCAAATGGTCCTGGCACCATTTCAAGGTCAGGCCACCCAACTTTCTCCCAGTTTCTTAGCAGAGTAAGCACAGACAAAGAAAAAGAAATAAATTCACGCAATAGGCAATTTTATTAATAGTTTGGCTGTAGCCAGCTGGTTTTGGAGGGCGAGAATTACTTTTGCTTGATCTGCCCTCACTCTCGGTCCTGGACCACCAAGGTCCGGGCTCCTGCTCCCGAGGATCCGGCTCCCGAGCATTCTGCTCCTGCTTCAGAGCTCCTTTCACCCATCCCTGTGGTGCCACAGGCTGTTTGCCAGCTGAGCGTGGGCTGGTTCTGGATAAGTACAATGGATTGTCTCCCCCTGGTAAATTGATTATGTCCCAGTGCCTGTACATTATAAAGAAGCCAAAGATAACCACAGCCTTGCCTAATGGGCTGGAGAGTATTTGATTTGCCGTCCCAGGCTGTACATCATCTCAAGTGTCCCGATTTCTTTCTGGAATAACTATGCTGTCTTCAGTAGCTTTTTTTTCCCCATGTAATGTAGAGGATAATCAGGCCTGTCTTTCCTACACACTTCTGCCCTTTTTTCTGTTTTAGGATTTTCCTTTTTCTTTTGCAGCAGCTCTGTTATCATGTTTCAGATTTGACACATTCTTCTATTGTATATTCTCTGAATGCTCAGCAGCTAACACTGCAATCTGGCTTGCTGATCCTTTCATATTCCTCCAGAGTGCTGCACTAGAAGAAAAAAAACACCACATTTTTTAAAGTTTTTAACTGGAAAGTTTTGGGGGTTTTTTTGCAGGATAGTTCTTATTCCAGAGCCTCTGAAAGGGAGTAGAAATAATTTTGTGTACATAAAGAACTGTCGTAGATGATGTTTGTCAGTTCTTGTAGGACCATGTTGCCTGCGAGCAGAAACAGGTTGCAGTTTATTCTCTGAAGCCTGTAAGGTATATAAAGGCATTGTTCCTACTGCTTTCTTCTTGGCACATCTGTTCCTCCTGCACACCAGTCTCACGTGGTGGGCAGTCAGAAGGAAGAGGAGCGGGGAATGCTGTGTCACTTCCTTTCTCCTTCTCCGCACGTGCAGGGAGGCTGTGCTGTGCTTGGCTGTGCGGGAGCAGCTCTGTGTCCTGCCCAAACCAGCAAGATCTTACCTCCAAGGGTCTTTGTCCCTCCTGCACTGCGTGTCTGTACTTCACTCTTAGGAAGGGTTCGAGGCTGAACACAGCCACCTGAGGTTTTACCCTGGCAAGCCCATATGGACTTGGCTGCTTTGTGGGACAGATGAACAAAAGCAAATCTCAAATCCTCAACTTTCCTCTGCCTGTAGCCCTGTAGGGACTCTTGTAGGGATGTTGTGAAGTGGAATATTCGGAGTGGACTCTGATAGTTTTGCTTGTTTTATTGTGGTATAGGCTATAAGACAAGTTTGGGTAGAGCAGACCGGAGCTCTCCTGGGGCCATGCTGCTCAGATGCTCCAGTCTTCTTAAGGGCACAAGTGAGAGGTGCTGTCCTGAACGGCCTCGCGAGTGTGTGTGATGTGTGAGGACAGGGAGATCCATGGAGGGCCTGTGTGCTGAGCTACAACAAGTCAGACATTGAGGATGTGATTTGTGTTGGCTGGACAAGAGGCCCAATTTCATTTCTCTCAACAGAGAAAAAGCTCCAGCTCCAGGGATGGGGGCCTTTTATCCAAGGTATTTTCTTTCTCTTGTATTTTCATGCACAACAGAGATCTAAATTCTTTCTAGTAGTTTAAAGAATTGTAAAAGACAATCTGAGTGATGTAATGCACACCAGCAAGGCATGATAAAGGGCTGAGACAGCTCACCTGACTTCTTTGTTCTGTGGGGTTTTTTGCTGTGACAGGTTCTAAGCTCTCATGGCATCAGTGTCTGTCCCTGTACTGTAATTCAGTTGGGGCATTCCTGCAGCTCTTCCCATTCCAGTTCAGGTTCTCAGCTTTCAGTATGCAAATACAGTTTTCATCACTTGTATTCTTAGCAAACAACCAAACCAAGGCTGAAGAAGGGAGGATGTTCTTGAAAGTTAAATCCTTCAAAGAAACAAAATTAATTTGGAGGGTGAGAGAGAATAGCTTTTGAATAGGAGAAAATCAAATTCAGTGTAAGTGGCTTATCCAGAGGAGAAAATCCACAAGGTTTTCTCTAGCTTTGTTGACCAGTTTCTGTTCTTTTTGCTAAAGACAAATGAGTGATGTTTTATTGATGGTGTTTGGGATGACTGCATTCTGAACAAGCACAGATTTTGTCCAGGGCAATAGTTTTTTTAAATTTTAAATCTTTCATACTGATAAAACCCTGTTGCATTTCAGTGCAGTTTTTATTTTCCTATTTTCCTGTCTAGCTGACATAGTTGCAGGCTTCTTGATGATTCCAGCTTTTTCCTTTTACATAGGATGACTGTTGTGTTGCAGAACCACGTTCTGGCAGCATCTCAAGAGATCTCAGAAATGGCTGATGTTGCTCTCCAAAGTGAGAACAGCTCAACATTATCCTGATAAAACTCACCTATGGTTCTGGGATTGCATGCTTACCTTGGCTGATTAGAATCACTCCTTTTCCCCTCACCAGGTGTTGCCTGACTTGGGGAACCATGCAAGTCGAAACGTTTGTCCTTGGTCACACTGACAACAGCAGAGGTGCCTGGTTTGAAGTGGGCTGCAGTAGAGCCCTGAGGACCACCACCACCCATTTTCTGCCACTGCTGGTCTGACCATCCCCCTGATCTTCACAAGTGCATTGGGGAGAATATTCACATGTTGGAGACTTACTGATCTTTCCCACTAACTACTAAGAAAAGAACAAGGGAAAGATGAAAAGGGAAAATTCACTATGCTGGTGCCTTTCTGACAGCATGGGGAAAAGAAACTTGGATTTTACCTTTTTTCAGCTTCTCAACTGGAGTTCATTCTGGCTTTCTGGGAAAGAAAAATGCCTCCAGTGGAGTGAAATGGTGTGATTTGCTGGAAGAGGTTTTGCTGCAGTGGCTCACAGCAAAAAGTGCCAGTGGCTGGCTATTCATATCAGATAAGAGGAGAAATGTGATGGAGCTGAATGTATTTTTGGGAGCAAAACAATGTACACATGTAAATTTATCTTATATAGGGAAATTATGTCATACATCTCCCTCTGTACTGTGTGGTAACAATATGTATAGTAACATGGGAGTTTTAGCATGTAAATTCTGTGTATTGTCATGCCCAAGAACAAAATAAAGACCTGTAGTTCATAATTAACCTCACAGGAAAGCACTTGGGTGTGAAGTTAAAAAATACATAAGGGTTGCCTAGCAAGCTGTTCCAAATTTCAGCTTCTTTTTGGAGGTCTGGGTCAACCCAATGGCTCTGCAGGCATTGTTAACTAAGAATTTTGTTTGGTTCTTTGAGGGCTTTAGAAGTTAATTAAGTATAAATCAATGCTCGAGGCTTCTGTGAGTGCTGGTCACTCCATTGCCAAAGGGACAATGCAGAAATGGAGGGAGCGAGGAAAAGGTGACAAGAATGATTAAGGGCATGGAAAACTCATATGAAGAGAGATTGAAAAGGCAGATTATTTCTTCTAAAACAGTAACAAGTAGCAGTATAGAAGAGAAAAAAAAAATATATATAGAATGAGAAGCTGAAGAAAAACTTTTATTCTGTCTTTGGCCAAGCACCAGCGCAAAGATTTTCAGTTATATTAAGTATGTAAGATAAAAGACTAATAGAAGAAAAGCTATCAGCAGAATACAACTGCAACAAGCAACACTTTCTGCAGAATATTGTTGATGTACAAGTTGTTAGCAGGAATCTCAAAAACCAAAGGAGCACATGAGAAAAAATATTCTGTGTGATAAAACAGCTAATAATGTTTTAGAAGATGCCTGTAGCTTCATGCCCCAGGTCTTAAAATAATCCAAATATAAAGTGTGCCCACTTAAAGAATGTGCCTACCTTGAATGTGTTCTCTTCTGCTGTTCCCATGGTGCTTCTTGCAGACAAACTGGTGCTTGGTGGAGAGGTCCAGGGGAGAATAATGATTCCTGTGCTCATATGGATTGGGAAAAGAAAATGCAGGAACTTCAGTAATGGCCAGGGAAGTCCTTTTCTTTGAATATAAACACACACATTAACCCCTTGCTGCTGCTGCAGGGTATTTATTGGAACTGGTGCCATGGGGCAGGTCAGGGACCGTGGAGAGGGCTGCAGCTCTCTTCTGGCCAGGCACTCTCAGGGCACAACTCTGATCCAGCTGAGAGCACAGCTCTACAGAGAGTCACAGGAGAGCCCAAGAGAAATTGTGCATTTTTGTTGTCTTCTCCAAAATATGAGGTCTCTCTGTATCTCTGACCATCAGTACCAAGTATTAAATCCCTGTTAGTTTTTCCAGTATCTCCTATAACACCAATACAGTGAAAGTGTAGAAATATTGACTGTGTTTTAATCCTTGAAGACTTTTATGGTGTGTGATAGGAAGAATATCTGTACTCAGAGACATGAGGAAACTCATACATGCTATTTTTTCCCATATTTTAGTAGGGTTTCCCTGTATTACCAGAGATTTGACTCATAATAACCTACTGTGACTTAGTAGCAGTTTTGTCCTTTACAGATCCTTTTTTAACACTTATTCACTAAATTTGCATTTGTTCTTCTCAGCAGAGCTGAAGAGGAATTTTAATTTTTTTTTCAGTGGGGAGTGGGTGAAAAGCAGTGAGTTTAGTTTCCAAATCAGGAGGGGGTAATGACTGACAATTTAACTGTCATGATAGATGATGTTATGAAAAAAAAAGTTTGTCGCCGATGGCCATCCTTGATAAATACTTCCTTTATCCTTGCATCACCTCTGGTGTATGGCTGCCTTCTATGAAAAAAATAAATATTTGAGGGTTTTAGAAGTTTTTAGGGCTTCTTATTGTATTTCTCTGACTGCTTTTAGAAACTGTTACCATGAATGCAGTTACACAGACTTAGGGAGAAGCAATACTAATCTTTGCAGTGGGGTAAAATAACATTTTTAGACATAAACTAGTGGCTATTTTGTTTCTCTCCAGGCTGGAAGTGCACACTGAGTCCTGCTGGCTGCTGGGAATTCTTATTTCTAGCAGAAATGATCTCCCATTTTCAGTCCTGCAGGGCAATAAAATAGTGGACTACACAGCTTTAATGTATAGCTTTCCTGAGAAACTACAGCTGTCTTGGGACTGCATTTTTTTGCCTACTTTGGGCCCCAGGCAACTTTAAATGCTGGGAGTGAAAAAGGAAACATTTGTGGTGGTTATCTTTGAGAGCGCTGGCATCTACTGGAAGCTGGTCAGGCTTTGGGTGGGTTAGACAAAGTCAAAATACATGATGGATTTTCACGTGGTTCTGCATGGCCTTTCAGGTTAATTCAATTGTTGCTATGGTTTGTTTGTAACCCACACTGTGCTCTGTGGCTCTCGCTGTGCTAGTGGTGAATTTTCTGGGCAAATTCATATTAAGGAGCAGCTGTGCCCTCATGAGCATGTATTAGAGTTAGTTAAGATGAGCAAAACATGGAAAAGGTGAAGTTTGTTTTACATGTTGTTTTCTATCTCTCTGGTTACTCCTTTTAGAAATCTTTCCTCTTCCAGCTTCATCCTGGCCATACACTCATATGCGTGTAGAACATTACATGCAGGCACAGCCGAAATGTGGGAAATGCAATTTAGAAACCAGCATTGGTTGAAACGACTTTTTATTTTTTGTGGCAGGTAGGTCAATCTGATGTACCACTGCTTCCAGAATTACAAGTGCCTGAACTGCAAGGCCAGTAATGCTCAGACATTGTCAGGAACAGCCTGAGAAGAAAAAAAATTGGGTGCTTCTACACCAGTGGATCTCGGGTGACTTCAGGTCCACAGTTTGCTTATATTTCCAATTAGAAACAGTCTCTGATTGCCATGGAACCATCCAGGTAGTCTCTTTAAGTCCTTAGGGAAGGCACCATGATGTCATCACGCAGGGAAGATACTCCTTCCAATCGGTTTAAAGAATCAGGACCTTTCTCTGTGTATCTCCTGTGTGTGAAGTCCAGGGTGCTGCAGTCCTGTTTAGCCAAGCATCTGTTTCACAAAAACTCCTCTTTTAGAAATAAAGGCTCTAAACTGTCATACACAGCTTCAGACTGTGGTCTTTTGTATTTTTGTATAGGAAAACATTCCCCAGCCGGTAACCTAAACGTGGTCTTCAAATTTCACTGACCCTCTGGAAAGCAGTATTATCCCAAAGATAACCTGTGCTTCCCTGGTGTGGATTACAGGACAAACACATTATTTCAAAGAAATATCATTAGACCTATGCTGTCTTGTCTTCCTTGGCAATGTGAGCCATGTAGGAGATACCTGCCTCCTTCAGGAGCTTCTGGACTATTCGAATTACGTCCTCATTGCTGAGAGGTTACTGAAAGAATGAAAATAAAAATATTTTCTCAAGCTGTATTTTATAGACAGCACCTTTGGTTCTGTGCAAGACAGAAATTTTAATGTCTGCTGGACATCTGGAGATGTGTACAAGACCATGATGGCTTTTTGTTTGTTTAATTTGGTAGGATAAGACTGTGCAAATGTTTGAATTTAAAGAAAGGGAATAAAACAAAGAAGTAAAAAAAATTTTAAAATCATTTTCCATATAAAGTAAGCCATGTTTTCTTTGCCTCTCCCTTTCTGCATGGCCTCTACTTTCTTTGTATACATGAGGAAAGGGGAATCGTAATTACATGAGTCATCACCAGGAAACACACAATGCTAAAATAATTGAAGTTTTTAGTTTCACAGACCGCAATCAAAATTGGGGTTTTGTTAGGAGAATGATTCTCAAGCCTCTCTTTGGCTGTGGTGCTCTCCAAAAGAAACAGCAGCCCTGGGTTTTAGATCATTTACATGTCAAGCAATTCCCCACCCCATCCCAAGGTTCAGAGTTATATTCAGATATACAGAGTGTGGTACAGGAGGGCAGGTGGTGAACTGAACTGGACAGATGAAGGCTGCATTGACAATCAAAGAAATATATTTTACTTTCTTCTTTTTCTCTTTCTTTTTTTATTTCTGTTCCTCCCACCATCACATGCAAGTCTAGATAGAAACGAATTGTCCAGAGTATGGATGTGTAATGATACATTTGAGCCTATGTCTTTCAAAATATTACTCTCAAACATTTTTCCAATATATCCCTTTATCCCTTTTCTGAAGGGACACTAATATAGTTGCCTTTTCTGACAAGTACAGAAAATATACATACAAATATTCCACATATGTAAACAGTTCTTTTATTCCTGGACAAAAAGTATGCTAAAATTAAGCTAAAGCTTGAAAGTATGTTTCGATAACTCAAAAATAAATGGTAATAAAGCTGTAATTATCCCCCAAGCTACAAATACAGTAAATAAGTTAAATTTATAACACCTGCAAGCATATTAAGTATGCAAAAGCAAAACAAAGGCAGCCAAATGACTTTAGCTTCACCCTGTAGTAACACTAAGCAAATTTAGTTAGAGAATAATGATGTTTATAGTCCTAGATTCATTTGTTAAAAAAAAAAGCTTATCTTATTTTTTCATTTTTTAAGTCTCATTGTCTTATGACTGCATCCATTGCAGAACAGTGAAATCCAGGCTGTACGTGCAGACCGTGGCTCATCCTGTGAATAATGCCTCCTGAAAAGGAGAATGAGACTACTGTTAAATTAAATGTATTAAATCTGAGGAAAAAAAACCAAGGCATTTTAAAGGTCTTATTCCTCCATATCTAGCCTATAGATTACATATATTCTTAATCTTCATTATACATTTTGTTAAAAGGTGGAGCCTTGAATCATTTAGAATTGTCAGCATTTTAATTTAAAATTTCTGCGAAATATGTTTCATATGTAAAATGAACACAATGTTCTTGTGCTCATGCCTGCTTAAGCAGATTTGTTTCTTGATTGATAGAATAGTAGGCAGGTCAAGTTGGAAGGGCTTGGTGTACACTCAGCTATCACTTTTAATAAACAGTAATTTCCTTGTTTAGTGTCTCTGCATTTTCTTAATAATTCTCCATGGAAAGCTTTATTCTCTCTTATATTTTGCTAATTCTGAAAATAATTGTGTAACACTTGTTTCTGGACTAACTCAAGTGATTTCCATTTTAATTTGCTAAACAAAAAATTCTTTAAAGCGTGGAAATGTTAGTCCTATTTCCTGGACTTAATTCTTGGTTTTGTGCAAATTTTGGGATCAGTTACAAAATAGATTATTTTCATTAATATATAGTAATGAAATTATATTTCTTTTTCTAAATAAATGGAAAAGTTGACATTTTCCTCAGATCCCAGATCTCCTATTAGTCAGATCTGAGGTGACAGTGGCTGGGGAAGAAGAGCAGTGTTTTAGATACGAAGCTATTTTCGTTTGCTTTGGACTGAATATTTATCGTACACCTGGTACCAGCTAGAGGAGAGTGATTCATGTGCCGTGGTCACTGGCAGGGCTTGGAACACCTGAAGATATTGCTTAGAGAATTTGCGTTAAGTATTTTCAGCATCCTCTTTGGAGGCAGCTTTGATGTGGATTGGCTCATCTTTAATGACTGCAAAGCTGAGGGGAATGTTGGCCATCTCTTAACTGGGTTGCTCCAGTCAGCTCTCCTGCCTGTACTGTGTCACCCTGAGATTCTCAAATTCCATTTTTGCAAATTAAGCAAGGGAAAAGATTCAATATTACCCATTCGAGCCTCAGTTACACCTGGTTTTAGTTCTGTGGTTGCCTATACTCTTAATCCTTACCAGGGCATATACAGAGATTTGTCTCTAAAACCAAACATTTTAGTGAACTGTGTGGCTTTAATGGATTTTCCAATTTCCTTAAGTGGATTTTCCAGTAGATGACAGATAAAAACGTCTCTGAGTTATCATTTGCTGTGTTGCCTTTCTGTGGCTCCAGTGGCTGCCGTGTAGCAGAAAACGCGGCTCCTGTCACTGGTTGGTGACATGGCCTAACACTTCTGCTGGTCAGCAAGTCTCATCTCCCAACCAGGCCTGGACAGGAGTCTGTGGGCTGCATTTCTGAACAGAATTCATGCCTCCTTGTTTGAGAGGAGAGTTTCTTACCTCTTCGGGTTCAGAGACCCACCTAACAAAACGTGGTGGTGGTGAGACTGGCTCCCAGTTTTGTCCAGGAGGTGCAGCAAGTCTCTTAATGCCCTACTTTAAATGTGGATAAACTACTTTTATGCTGTAGAGTGGTTCATTCACAAGTGAAGTGTATGGATTTGAAAATCTATTTGTTGTACCTGAGGAAATAGTTGCACTTCATGCTGCTCCCTGTCTCTCTGTGGACAGCCAAGTATTAGGGACATTTTAGAACCTCATTGTGAAGAGGTCTGGGGATTTTCCAAGAATACTGTTTATGGTTTGTTTAAGGTTATCAATTGTGTGTCAAATAAAAAGCTCACTACAGATGATCATGGTGCAGTACTTTGAACTCATTTAACTCAACATTATTTACAGAATATTTATCTTTGTTATGGCAGTTTTTGTCATACAGCGATATTACTTCTCCATTATATACTGCATGTGACCACCACATAAGTTTGATAATAAATGTTGGGAAATAAAAAACAGAGTAAGTGCCTCAGTAACACAGCAATTCCCATGTGATGGGAAATAATGTCATAAACTTCAAATTACCTTTTAAATAAATGTTTATGTCCAACCCATCCATTAGATCATAGCCTGAAGGTCAGGAAGATCATTTCTTCATCTTTCACTGTATGCATTATGGTTGCTTTTTTAGGTGTAAATGATGTTTTTAAATGAAGAATGGCAGTCGAACTATACGCAAACAATGGCTAGACATTACTGAGTCGCAGCATGGCAGAAATAGCCTCAGCCACTCTGCTAAATATAGAAATGCAGCAGTAAATTGAATTCATTCTTAGAAAATATTTTTAATGGCTGAGACAATACGGAAATATAGTTCATGTCATTCTCACAGTATGAAGCGTTGACATTTTAGTCAAGTTTGAATTCTAGTTGTGGTTTGGTAAATGGCTGATTTGCAGAATGCTTATAAGAGTAAAAATTTTGGAGAGGAAGGCAGAGCATACCTGAGCATGCAGAGAAGTGCACAGGTAACAGATATTGTATTTATGAGGGCCTGAACCATCTAGGGCTTTGTGCATTTGTGAAGAGATGCCAGCTCAGTAAGTGCCCAGGGATGGTGTGAAACACCCCACACCTTGGGACCCCACTATTCCCAATGCCTTTGATAGGAAGGGAGCATTGATGACCATCTCAAGGCCAAATTCCACATTTAGACATTTCCCTGCTTTGAGCTGGACATCCCTTTTCCGTGTGTCCTGGAGGAACCCATATGGCTCCCCAAAACACCCCATGTGTCAAAGCTTTTATGTGTGGTGGTCTTATCCCTGCAGTGCCAGGCTAGAAACCCAAGTGGGAGCTGGAGTGGTTGGGCTAAGAGAGAGGTGGCTTTGGAGAAGTAGCAGCTGTAGCTGTCCTGGGGTGGCTGATGCGTGTGTGTGGATGGGGCAGGTTCCTCAGCCAGGGCTGGGCTGGCTGGGAGAGGGGGAAGGAAGAGCTGTCGAGGGCTATCAGACCGATCTGGAAATAAATTCAAACCAAAAACTTCTGTTTACAGGCAGGGGAAAACCCATTGTCATGGAGATTTAAAACTCCAATCAAAGAATTCAGTGCTGTCATTGCTCCAGCTATGATTTGACCTTCCTGTTTACATTAAACATTTTTATGGTGGAGTGTAGTGACGTGGTTGCTTTGTTTGAGGTATTTGACAGTTACAGCAGTTCTGGGAATAATTGTTTTGGTTCTATATATGTCAGGAAAGAAATATGTTAATGTTTGAGATCAAGAACTTTTTTTTAACATATTTAAATTTGTTATGTTTCTCAACTTCACCTCCTTCCATGAGGACCATGAGCATGTTAAACTTAATTTTAAAACAACATTTCTTAGTAATATATTAAATACTTTATGTCCAAAAAGATGTTGTTTTTTAGAGGTTAATCTATTCCAGAACCAGTTGTCTATAATATTGTTTCTTTTGTTATTATAATTCATGTAAAAAGGTGCATTAATTTCTTAGAGATCACTTGATCTCAGTTCTTTTTTGTTAGCAGAGGTCTATAATCCTTTCCACAGCAACCACTTGTAAAAGCAAAGGATTATGACTTGAGGCAGGATATGAACAGCAGGAACAGATCAACTTAAAAACAAAGATCCTGTTTAAGTACAAATGCTATTGTTAGCACAGAGTTGGGGTGAGTCAAGTGGCAGGATGTCTATTAGAATATAATAAATTCATATCAACGCCACATGGCATGCTAGCCAGAAGACACATCCTTCTAGCAGTTATGTGATGGACCTCTTATTTTTATACCTTTACTTATTATACTTTTGCTTAGTCCAATAAACCATTCTCTCTGGGAATGGCTGATATCTAAACATCTGAGCATGTTTTTGGTTTTCTGTAGATTTATTTTTCTGTCTAAAAACTTTCCGCTCTGTTATACTTTTCCCAAAATCTGCTAAAAGCAGGGATTTGAAATTACACTACTGCAAGGTCATTCTGAGGTTAGTAATAGTCATTGTGGACTATTGCTATCTTTTCTTATGAAGTGCATGATCCTCCAGAGAAAAGGAGAAAAAGAGGTTTTTTCTTTATTCCTCTATTTAAAAATAAGAGATACAATGACATTTTTTCCTTTATTAAAAAGTCTTATGTTTAATACCAATAGTTTAACTGACCTATCTAACACCAATATATGTGACTCAATTCAACGTATTTTTGAAGTTTAATTTATTTTTCTAATATTTTTCATGTTAAGATTAGTAGGAAGCTACAAAGGTACCAAGTGACAGAATACATACTACTCAAGTGTGGAAAAACCCTACTTTTGGTAAAAGTTAGAAAAATTTTCCTGGCCTAGACAAAATTAATAAATACACAAAAATGCAGTGATGGAGTCAGGTAGCAGTTTCACTTGGGACAGTCTTCTGTACAGTTATTCCAACAACAGACACCACATAGGAGTAGTAATCTCTGCTTCCTAAGCTTCTGTTGACTGTATTTTTGTAATAGGCAGTGAAATACATCCTGTTCAGAAATGATGTGAATTTCACCTCAGTGTATCTTAATTTGCACATACATGTATACATACATATATATGTGTATATATAGATATGTATACACATACTGTATTAAACACCATCAAATAGTAAAAGCCCACAAAAGCATTCCTAATGGCAAGTAAGACAGAAGTTTTGGTAGAAAAGAATATTTGGAGGGGCCTTTAATCATTGTCATGTGGTGAAAAGAGGAGACTCATCACGATGGTTTCAGGGAGTTGCTTTGAATGCTTGCTGCTGCATGGATTAGGATTCCCCTTCAGTGTCCTAAAGTTTGCAAGGTTAAAAAAAGCCCCAAACATAGTCTTAAGTTATATTTCTGACTCCTGTCTGAAAAGAAGATTTTATTGCAGTTGATAAGTAATGGTTTTCAGATCATCCTACTGATGGCACTTGGGCTGCAACTAAATTATCGGTGAATAAGAAAACAGAAGCCATGGCATTCCAATGGTATGAATTTTTCAGCCTGTATTATTTTGTTGGCCTGAGGCAAGAGATTGTGCTCTTAGTACTCATCTGTGCAGAATGAGTAATCTGAGACAAATGTGTACCCACACCGTGTGTGCAATATGGCCACATCCTATAGACTCGCCAGTCTCGCTGCGTGCCACAGGCAGCCAAGGACCTCTCATGGACAACAGTCATATGTTAAAAAAATGGTAATTTTATTACAATGTCTGTGATCTCACCACCACAGCTGATTGTAACAGCATTACAACGCAACGGTGTAACTGTGGGTCTGCTCATCCTGTTAGAATCAGGATTTTATACTATCAGGTGTTGGTTTTACCAGCAGGATTTTCTGTTACCTAACCAGAATTCTGTGGTTTTGCACGAATTCTATGCATGAGAGCAGCTGAAAATACGTATTCCCAATGCTATCTATTTTGGTGTTTCAACATGACTTGCATTAGTGTGTGTGATAGCTTGCATTTTCTTTCTTCGCCAAAGCTGCTTAAACAATACAATGACAGATTTCTGCTTTTATTCTTCGTTAATGTCATTCTTCATCCTCTCTGTCCCACATCAGGGAGGAAGTGTTGCGAGTTTGCTATTTTAATGAAGAGAAATGAGGCATCTATCAACTAGGATTTACACTGGAGAGCACATCAATTCAGTTGCCTTGAGCTTGCTGAGTTTGCATATCCAGGGCCAAGCAGCACTCTCAATTACTCCCGTGCAACCCCATTAACTTCAGGAGGTTGTGTGGTTCAAAAGTGGCTTTGCAGAATGTAGGGCGATATTAAGGGGAGGAAAAAAAAAATATCTGTTAGAGGAGTCAAGCTCCAAAATATGATTTTTGGTTATCTATATGGAGACGTGCATGCAGTCATAATTGCACTTTTGAAAGGTTAGGGTAGCGATCGTGTAGTAATTTCATTGAGCATCTCTTTGTAGCTGTGCTTAACAGAACAGACAGCCACCCAAAAATTACTGCAGTGAGGGGGAAAACACTTCCAGCCCTGGAAACATATTGTAAATCATATGTCTTTAGTAGACTCTATCCTGTAATTACTCTTAACTGTAGGTTGTTTCCTCCTCTCTCTCTCCCTAGGAGCTATGCCGCCAGCGCATGGCAGTGAAGAGCTCTGATCGCCCGGAGCCCCTGCACTCCTCCCGAGTGAACAGCGTTTCCTCTCAGTTCAGCGATGGGCCCATCCCCAGCCCCTCTGCCCGGAGCAGCACATCGTCCTGGTGCGAGGAGCCGGTCCAGTCCAACATGGACATCTCCACCGGTCACATGATCCTGGTAAGGACTTTTGTCTTCATGGCACGAGAGATTGCGTCAGAATTGTAGGCACCTGCTCAGCTTTTGGAAAGAGATAGCTTTTAAAGACAGGAAAGATGTTTTTTCACAGGTAGGAAATATTCCTGAGCTTCATTGGTAATCTTAACTGTCTATAATTAAAACTAAAGGTGTTTTTATTTCCATTTCTTTTTCATTATATCTTTGTTCTTCTTCTCTGGGGAGCATTCTTTTATCTTGGACACATGAATTGTTTGCATGCTTTCTTTTAAGAAAAAAAGCCCTGTGGTGTCCTCTTGTCCTATTAATTTATGTTTACCTCAGCTTGGACAACTGAAGAAAGCTGCCAAATTTCTGATCAGCTCCCCGCTTTTTCTTACATGTCTCCAGTGTCTGGAGGTATCTGAGCTGAGAAGGCAACAGAAGATTATTGATATGGAGCAATTTTTTTCTGTCACCCTTAGAAAAGAAAAAGGATCTGAATTTTGAGCCTTGCCTGGATTTTTTATTTGGTCCTTGGATGAATTTCTTCCAAGCCGGATTTCTCCTGTTTGAAATGATCCAAATATATTCTATTGATGGAGTCTATGTTGGAAATCTTGGGTTACTTCCAAACACAGCTTGAGACCAGTATCATGTAGAAGATGGACACACGAAGAGTTTTTTGTGTGTAAGAGTCAGAGTCCAGTGGTTGAGGCTGGTGGACCTTGTTTCTGTCCTGCTGGGAGAGCTGTAGAGTAATCCTCCAATTTTTGTGTCTTATTTTCATCTTTATTTAAATATTTACTGTCTTTCTAGAGTGCATTGACATTAGCTGAGTAGAAGTTAGGTGATGGTGAAGAACTTGACCATGAGTTGTGTTATTTTGCTTTATATATTTGACTTCTGCTTTTACCTAAAGTACGCATCTTTTCCAGTTGATAGTTTGCCATCTTTTGGGAACTTCTCTCCATCATGTCATACTTTTGGGTCATAATTATTCAACTTCTTTCTGTTTCTGGACTTATATTTGAAAGTACTGTCTTCTGAGGTATTTTGCAAGTTCTTCCAAGCCAACCTCACATAATGGAGAAAGGAATGAAGGCAGGCAAAACCCAAAGACCTAATTTGACCTCAGCCAGGTTACTGACCTCCTTCAGCCTTGGTCAAATCAGCTATAAAACTGAGCAAAAGCAGGGTGGGATTTTAAACCAGATGCTTCCTCAGAGTATATCATCCTGAGTAAATACATCTCTGCCATCCCCTTCCCAGAAGTAATTAATTAATTATTATGTTAATATCTGGTAGACGAGTGCAGTTTGGAAGGGTTGCTCCCATGACAGAAAATCGTTTGTTACAGTTTTGACTGTTCCGCTTTTGCCTAACTATAATTAAAATTCACTTGATTTCCTTTTATAGTTAAGTAAAATACTTGGGGGGTTGGAGGAAATTCCAAACATCTCCAGTTGTCCAGCCTCAAAATGAGTACAAATTCTGAGGCAACATTCAATAAGTTCTGTGGCAATATATTTGTATGGAAATAAGAGCAAAATTTCCTATGTAGATGGAAATATGCATTTAACATTTGCAAACAGTTTCAACTACTTCAAATTGAGCAAAATTGTTTTCAGTGATACTATTGGGAAACATAAAAAAAATGCTCTCAAAATCATGCTTAAAGGAGAGAAAGTTGCATATGGGAACCACTTATTCTGGCTCTGCAAATATCTGCAAAATTGCAAGAAAGAATTATCTTCACATGGCAATAAATAAACTTTAAAAAATAGTCAGATTGGTCAAGATCACTGTTACAGTGTTCAGTGTCCATAATTCAGTCAATCCTGTTTAACCCTGGATGAACTCATACATGTGTTAACTATCTAGCAGCAGATGTTATATCTTAGATGGTGAGGGTTCAAAGAAGGGTAAAGAAATGCTGTAGTGTTTTGAGAGTGCAAGCCTCACAGAGAGAGTAAAAACAGTTAATCTGTTAAGTCTAACCTGAACAAACAAAAATCAGTGATTCAGGGGAGTCTGCCTATGTGCTGTGACATACAGGATGGGGAAAAATTGTTCTTAATGGACTCAGATGATACAATTAGGAAGAAAATACGTGTTAGCATCGAAAGGATGCATTTAGCTTTGCTATCAGGGCAAGCCTAATAGGAGGGTCAGCCAGGCAGTGGGATGTTTACTTAAGGAAGTAGTTAAACCATAAATACAAGATTTGCCGAAGGCGAAGCTGGGTTAGGTTTACATGGAAGGATCAGCATCTCTTAGCTACAGCACAGAAGCAGATGATTGGACTTGATCAGAAATGCTCATGTTTTGTGTCACTGTGGGTCACAGAGACCATGAAACCAGAGAGCTGACCCAGTTTATGTTCTGCTCAAAAAGAAATGCACATCTCTGTAATACCCTATTTACCTGAATTTCTCTCCTTCTGGGGATGCTGTGGCTTGTTGGACCTCAGCAACAGAAGCAGCTCGCCAGAGGTGAGCTCTTCCTCCCTTTGCCTTGCAGATACAAGTGGAGGGGAGTGAGGGGCCACTTCCCAACTTTTATCCCTTTCAGTACAAGACGTTTTCCAGTTCTTCTCATTTCCCTCTGCCACAATCCTCTTACCTTTTAATTTTCCTAGATATTTTCTTTGAAAAATAGCTCAGTGACTAAAAAAGCAATGAGAAATATTAGCAAGGGGCCTAGTAGGAATGGCAAATACCCTCTGCTTTGCAGATCTGTAAATGTGTTTTTGAGCTCCACAATGTGTAGTTAAGGGACAGTTTGCTGAGCTAAGGCTCCTCAGTCCTTATTGCTCATAGGTGCCAGGATCTCCCTAGAAAAAATAAAACAATGGATAACTGTGTAAAGTGGCAGCAGGAAACAATTTATTTTGATTCATAAACAGAATAAAACATTAATGAAAATAGCTTAGAAGTGTGTGACTGCTGAATGACTCCATGTAATCTTATTCAGAGGTAGCATTGGTCAGAAATATTTCTGTAAAGCTGTTTAATTTGCTGGAAAATGCTATCCATCATACCTGCAGTCACATCTAAGTCACCTCAGCTTAGGGCTTGTTGGAACTTGGGTTGGCCACAGGTGCTGTTTTCTTGGAGGACTTTGCACTTGTTGTTAGCCCATTGTTTATAGTGCTTGAGGTGTGGAGAAACCCGGGATCTTCCAAGCCCCGTGGCTGTGGGGCAGTCTCCTCACTTACACTGAAAATCCTGCATTTCTGCCACTTCCCTGTGCAGCAAAGGCGATGCCTCTGCACTGCTGACAGCCCCATGAGGTGGTTTGAGCTGTTGGCAAGAGGAAGCAGGGAGGGCTCAGGAGGCCCAGAAGGACAGCGATAACAACATTCAGAGCTTTTTTTTTTCCTTTTCACTGTCTTTTTCATCACATTTCTAACGGGAGGGTGGCGCATATGGCACATTTTGATTCTGTCTTTCTAAAAAATCCAAGCACTTTGGAAAGTGTAATCAGAGGAGCATGTTTAATGCCATCATGTTTGTGGCACTGACTGGCTGGTTTCAGCACGAGCAGCAGCTCAGGATGCGTGCTTTCATTTTGGTCACCACTGGCTTTGCAACAAAACATTTTTCAGAAGGTCACAACACAGGAAAGAATAGGAACTTAAATTTCCACCCACTTTATTCTCATGTCTATGTCTATATTTCAGCTGACAAGAGAAGTTCTAATAAAGGGCAACAATTCCTTTTGCAGTCCAGCAAGAAAACCAGAGGGGGTTTAAAAGTGATCAGGAGAGATTTAGTCTCCCTAACTTGGGCTCCTGTATTTTAGGCGCTTAATGAAGTGTTGGTGTTGAACTGAGTCTATAAATTCCCTTTCTAGCTGATGAAGTGAGCGGGTGGCTATGAAGGTCTCCAGAGAATTAGGCAAAGGGTGGATTTCTCTTGAGACGCCTCCTTTGTGCCTGCACAATCCAGCTGATGTTTGCTGCTTACACGAAGGAGTCTTTCCTTTGTGCTGCAGCAGAAGTTCAGCACCAAGGTGGATTGGATCCTACATCTGCTTCATGTATTACCATGCTTTTTTGGTTAAAACAATTGCAATCTTTTATGAGGTTTTAAATGAAGAACAGTACTGCAAGAAGGGAACGTATGCTTTTGATGATAACATTATGAGGTTGTTATCTGAATACCATATAAGAGAGGGAATTTGCAGAAGCAGAAGTGATTTTCTGGTTTTTGCAGGTTTTTTCCTTGTAAAGACAAACATGCAAAGTTTGGAGTGTTATACATAAATTAGAATTTCGGAAAGTGTGAATTTACAAAAGGTCTTTTTCAGTATTTTTTCTAAGCTGAAGTCTGAGGAGCCTTCTCCCTGACGGTATGAAACTGCTTTATGTATTGGAAATAGTAATAATAATATTACTATTAATAATAATAGTAATAATAATAATCTGTGACTGTTTGCGATGATGTACTTTTCAGAAGGAGAAAAAAGTTTCACTCCTGGGCTGAATGAGGCAGTGGGAGCTGATGAACTAGAGCCTGAAATCTAGGGCCTTTTATCTAGGAGATATGAGTCTGCTTAATCCCCTTGTCTTTGGCAATATGCCTGTAAAAACAGAAGGACATTCACCACTGAGAAGTGAAGGATGGCCTCATATGAGAACTTTCTGTCAAAGTCCTGGGACAAGTTGTGTCCCTGAAGGTGACACAACCTTACCTGAGGACATGGCGTGGGGGCCTGGTGCTGCCAAAATGGGAAAACCCCAGGTGCTGAATTTTGCATCCACTTTAGTTTTGATGCTGAAACACAGGCAGGATTGCTGTAGGACTGGGAAGGGTAACAAGGAGGGAGTAGTTTCAAAGATTGAACCCGGGGGTTTTTGATAACATTGGTATCCTGTACTCTCTGAATAGTAACTTCTTGATGATTTCTAAGCAATTTCCCCTCACTCTCATTTTTTGAAGTGAATTCTTTTTTAAATGAGCTCTATGGGGTAGCAGCTATAGATTTTTTTTTTTAATTGAATATGGAAGAGTGTAGAACAGAGTGACTGAAGAAACATTGCAACAAGAAAAGGTATTTGCTAGATCCTGTACTATATCTTGCTGAAATCCCTTGATTTTACTCTTAAAGCTGCAATAAAATTGGGAGCAAAAGGCATCTAAACACACTTCTCCAAATGAACAGAGACGCTCTGGCATGTAAGGACACATAGCACTGTGCTAGAAGCAGGTGTACTTTCCACCTTGACCTTAATCCATATACATACTAAACATTTCCCGAGCGAAGCAGCACACAGGCCATGAGTGCAGTGCGCTGCCTGGGGACACAGATGCTGCAGAGGTGATGAATGCTGGCAGGGACAAAGGTGAGGAGTGCAGATATGGAAAACAAGGTCTTTGTCACAATAATTTATTTGATTATTAAATGGGTTCTAATATTTTTTTTCCTTTTCCCCACCATCTCTTTCTACCAGCATTAATACCTCTTCATGAATCTCAAGAATATAAATACCCTGTTAAAAAAAGCTTGCAACTGAAAAAATGAAGAAAAAAAATCCTCCCTCACATGGGAAGGGAAAAAAGTTAGTGGCAAGTTTAGCTAAAAGCATAAGCTCCTTACACATGTGCTAAGTGGATCTAAATCCCAACTTATCTTTCAGCTGTGCCAGTATAATGAGCTGTAGAAGTTTCACAAAATGAAGTCTCAAGAGGGCTTTGGCCCTTCATCATGAAGAAGTTGGACAGGAGGAGTCACAAGGGAAAGGGCCATTGTGTATTGCGTTACTCAGTGACAGGATAGCCAATATCCCAAAAAGACATAAACATCCATAAACATGGATGGGAAAATCTTTACCCATCTCTCCCTGAGCTGTCATGCTTTTAGGGACAAGCAGAGCTGGCTGCCTCCTGAAAGATCTTCTGCTTATGAAATAATGTTTATCCCTTCATTTTACATCCTTTTTTGCCTCTCTAAATGTTTAAGTTATTTTGAAACATTTCCCTGTGTTTGTTTAAAGCTGGGACTTGAGATACAGGAGCAAAGAAAAGCTGTGAAGAAAAGTGAAAAAATCGCGGGGCATATGGAAACAGCTCTACTAATAGAGCCATAAATCTAATAAATGGATGTATGTACGACATAGATTTCATCAATAAAACTCAGAAAAAATATTCATGAGCACGTTACCCTTTGAGTCTTCCATTTTTATTTGTTTCATAATAAGTTGCCCCCCATTTTCTATATTAATTTTGTTGAATAGGCCTTAGGAAATAATGACAATTGCAGAGTCAATATTAAACTGAGAAAAACATTCCTCTTGAATATTGTATGAAATTGATTTTAAAATATTTTTTTTCCTAAACTCTTCCATGCCAGTTGTTTTACCCTAATGTATTCATGATTAGAAATAACTCACCAAATTTCTGTGACTACATCTTGCTCTGTTGTTTGACTGTAAAGTGTTTATTCCAGCTTTGTTTAAGCTGCTTTAGTTGAACACTTTTAGCCAACTTATATCGTTCCCTAAAGCTTTTAGTAGAAAGACAAAGAAAACATTTCTCTTAATATTCTAGAGTACTAATTTTAAAAGTGTTACATTGGGAGAGATATGTGACACAAAACTAGGCTATGCGACTGTGTGCACCAAGTAAAAAGAAAGGATCATTTTCTTATCTGAAACAAATCCTGGTGGCTATCTGGACTTTTTTCTGTTTCACCCAGCTTTCTTGCACTTCTAGAGGACATCCAGGTAATGTCAAGGCAAGACAAGGATTATCTGTAGCAAGTAGCAAGAGATGGGGATTTAATGGAAAAGATCTGAGTTTTGAAGTGTCTGAGTGTCTTCAGGTTGAAGACAAGGAATGTTACTGGATACTCAGCTGCTTCTGAGAGTGTCACGAACCATGGAGTCTCCTGGAGATGAACGTTCATCCAGGAGATCGTGTCTTTTGGCTCCAAATGCATCCTCGGTGATGACGTGCTGTTGCTGCGTTTTTCCTATTGTGCATGTTCACATCATGCATTAAATCCTTGATAACTCATTGTAGCAGATACAGCAGTTAATCATATTTTGCATCTAACAGGTGGAAATGCCTGTTTAGAGGGAGACTGATACTAGAAAGAGGGTGGTTCAGGAAGACTTCTCAGGCAGGAGACCCAAGATGATTATATATGTTTCAGAATATTTCTGAGCTGGTGGCAGAGTTCAGATATGAGAAGGTGGTGAGTTTTGACTCACTGTGGGGTAAAGAAATGACTCACATGGGTTGCTAGACATGGTGCACTAAGATCAAATGACGTGTGGTAAATGGGACTGCAGCTTCAGAGCTTCTCAGAACGTGTAAGAGTTCATGGTGAAACCGGGACTTGCTTCATGACACTTCTGAAGAAGAGACATAATACTGGCACTGTGTTTTTGCACTGCTGTGCCACTTGCAGTTTAGGATGCCCAGGAGAAGTCCATCAGTATTTTGGAGAGCTCCTTCTCTTTGTGTGGGCCATGCCATGAGAAGCTGTTGGACATGGTTTGGTTATTTATAGTGAAGGCAGTTCAGTCCCTCCACTTATTCAACAGAGTCTGCTTATGCTCTTCTTCAGGGCAAGATTTAAAAGAAACTTATACTTTGCTTTCTGCAACTCCTTCTGGGATTAGACCATAATTTGGCAGTGTTTTCTGAGTAAGGTAACACAATTTGGGTGGTATTTGGAAAATTTGATGTGTAGGACACAGACAAAATGCTCCTGTGATGATCAGATTTTGCATATGCACCCACGACACAGCTGTGGAAACATTTTTAAATAAGGAGATAAACATTAAAATAATCGGTGAAGTTTGCTTGTGGATGACATAGTATTTGCTGTTCAATAAAAGAGGACTGTTTTACTTTTTGGTCAAAACCAGGCAAAGTATTCTACCCTCAAATATTACATCCCTACCCCAGTATGTCTTTATAAAAGACAGAATTTTACTATGAGTTTCTCTCCTTTATGTAACTTTCCTTTTGTTTCAGACCAAAGTAATATCTTACTTTTTTTCTGGTTGGCAGCTCTCCCTCAATGCTGTCATGTCTCCCTTATCCTCTTCTCCTTAACTCATGAGCTAATGCTGCTTTAGGTTGCCAAGCTGGCCAAGAAAGCCTTATTCATAGCAAGGGAGAATTATGAGTTGCCTCTTGTTGCTGGCTGTATGTTGGACCTTTGCATTGAACTAAGAATAGAAGGGAGGGGTGATAAACTGCTCACAAGCATCACCTCCTCCAAACACAACCTGCCATTTCTCTAGGATTTATTCTCTGGCCTCTTTCTTTCTGGAATGACTATGAGGGCTGGTGTCCAGGTCCTAAAATGTTTTTGTCCTCTGTCTGGTCAGCAGTAAATCCATTAAGGTTTGTTGAAGATGATTGGTTGCTGGATTTGACCCATCTTTAAAAAATATTTCTCTGACTATGTATCGCAACTGTGTTATTTTTAAGATGATTTATGTGAAGGTTTGCCACCTTCTGACTTGGCTGTTTGTACCAAGTAAAATATTCCCATGAACATCCAAAACCCTACTGCACATAGCAGCTAAGCTCTAGTAGCCATCAGACTGCAGTGAATTGAAGCACGTTTCTGAACATCTTTTAATAAGTATGTGCACATGCAGCGCATTTCTTTAAAGAAAATAAAAGATGACAGTGTCTCCTTTTTGGATGCATTATATTTGTACTTCAGCATTGAAGAGAGTCTGGTAATTATAAAGCTGTTTAATCGATTTTATTTTAAAATTAAAAATGTGCTGAACTTGAGAAAACAAATGCAGTCAGTTATTTGCTACTGACTACTTCTTTCATGTTTTCTTTATTTAATTTAAGTGGACTTTAGCTGGTTGCAAATAAAAATACTAAAGGACTAGCAATGCACACCATGATTTGTGTTCTTGCTGTCATGCAAATTCACAGAAAGAAGGAAACATATTAAAGAAATTTGATAAGACCAGGTGGTCTGAGTGAATAATTTCCCTTTCATTAACATATTCCCCTTATTAACTCTGTAATTAATTGTACATAGCTAAGGAAAGCTATGGAAATTGCATTTTGAGATGTATCAAAGCTGACTTTATGCTTCAGACTTCTATGCAATTTGCTATTAATGAAGCAAGAGATGGAGGCCCCAAATCTATAATTATTACTTACTATTTGAATGACAAGCAAAGAATTTTATCAGCACAGTTTCAAATGAAAGGGGATTAGCAGCTAATGTTGAAATTGTTAATCTTTCTTATTAAAATAATTTTGACGAGAGTGTTTAGCCTGAAAGAGGTTTCTGGAACATCATTTACCATTAAAACAGCTATTTTCTGAGGCTCAGTATGAATTTGTCTAAGTTTGACAGCAGGGTGCAAATATTTTTTAAATGAATGAATATTTTATGGGAGCTAAGGCTGTTCATGTGTGAGCTGATGCCGAGCTGCTTGCTGTGTGCATATTCCTAAAATGTGTAGCAGGATGGTAGTTCAATATCCATCTCACCAAAGTGAAGATGTCTACTGAGATAACAAGGGGAAAAAAGCTACAGCAGGAAAATCTGAGAGCTGAAATTGCACCCACGGCTGTGTCTGCAGATGAGTGATTAGCGGGTGGGAGCCCAGTCAGAATCAAGATCTTGGTGATATATTTATGACACAGTGTTACTTCATGTTTATTTAGGCCTTCTTATACCTTTAAATACTGGTATATTTTCAGGGTTTGTGTATTTTTATTAGTATCATGTGCCTTGAGATGACTGTTCAGTGGTGGGTGCTTTATACCCACATGCATGCTTGTGTACAAATACTGTGTACAGCAATGGTATCCTCTATAGATATAGATAAATAGTTGGGAGCAGAGATACAATATACACAACTTTTCTGTGTTAATGGAAAACTGTTCAGCATTTTAAATTTTAAAACTTTTCCTTGCAATATTAGCAATTTTCATCTCTTACAGGCGCGTACGAATGAAACTGACAAGGCTGTTTGTGCTCCATGGGGTGAGGAAACTGTGAATATATAGTGACATAAATGGTGAAAAGCACAGCAGTGATGATTTCTAAAATTTAATTTGTGGTGGTCTCAGCCACATCAGTACTGGAGGAGATGTATGTTAAAGAACCCTTTTAATCTGCCTGTGTCACATTAGAGAAAAAAGCTAATGGAAAAGATGTCACACGTCTTTGCCAATGACGAATTTTACCAGTGGAATAGATAGCGATCATTTAAATGCTTTAAGACATTATTTGCATGAGTAGATGGACTGTGTATAGAAGTACCATCAAGAAAACAAACCCTCATGTACCTGCTCTACCATGAGATTACTCCAAGCTTTACCTCTGTGTGGAGGTTGATCTGGGTTCCCTCCGAAAATCGCAGCTTACAGAACTGACCTTTTTTTCTGTAGTCCTACATTGTTCCTTGGAACAGTCTTGCAGAGGGAGTGCTGTTGCAGCAGGAAGTGTCCTAGAGTGTACATTCACTTCGTTCATCAGACAATACCAAAGGGGTTTTAGCTTAAACGTAGCAGTTGGTAAATGGCATGCAGTAACGGTACCCAGAGAAGCACTTTCAGCATAAAATCATGTTTTGTATGTATTATAATTACATGTTAGGTCAAAAGCGTCAAGAGTTCTTCTCAATCTGTAAGAATCATAGCAAACCCTGTAGACCATGACAGTAAGAAACCGTCACCATGCCAGTGGGTGGGCTTAAAATATGGAATTTGTCAAGGATGGAGCTAATGCAGAACCCAACCCCAAAGCTTTTCTAAGTGCAGGAGTATTTCTGATGCAGCTATTTATCTACTGCTTAATCTGCTGCTGGGGAAGGCACCTGCAAGGGTTTGGTTTACTTTAACCACAGCAACCAGACGGGAGCAGCAACATAAGATGCCCAGGGCAGTGCTGGCTCACAGCAGAGAGTGTCCTGCTGCTGCTCACGTGGATGTGTGTAATACCTGCCTGAGAAAAGTGCTTTCTTCATTCCTCATTGCCTCCTTTCACCTTTTGGTGTCTTTGTTTGCATTGGACTAGTTTGACTGAAAACATCATGATAGTGTCTAAGTGCTGTAGTAAGTGTGCTAATCGTGCCTAGTACACTATTTCTTCTGGAAGTCCAGAAATTACTTTTGTATGTGTCATTTGAAGTTCTCTTGTAGTCAAGAAAACTCTGTTGTATCTGAGGGTATGCACCAGCCTTCGACTTACCATATGTGCGTCCTCACAGCTGAATTTTGAGAAACTTTGTCCTTCAGGTAGGATTCTGGGGCCTGATAAAAGAAATTTTGATTAAAGTCACTAGGATCCTTTCAAGTCACTTCAGTAACCAAAATAATAATAAGCCAGTACTTATACACTACTTTTGATCAGTAGGTTCAAAGCTCTTTTTAAAGGTCAATATCATTATCTTGTCTTTTTATTCCAGGAAATTCAGGCACAGACAGGGAAGGATCTTGACCAAGACAAACCTTAAGGTTGGAAGCAGAGCCAGGAGTAGACCCCCATTGCTTGGTGTCCCAGTGCTGTGCTCTCACAGCTCATCATATTGGCTTTAACAGAAAAAGGATTGTATCAAAGGATAATATTTTTTCCCTTTTTTGTCGCTCATTACTCTTTTTTAAGACATGAAAGTATAAAGGAATTCTGGACTTGGGTTTGTCAGATTTCATTCTGTGAGTTTAGTTTTCACCTCGTTATCTAAGAGCAAAATATTCCATATTTGGAGAACTGACTGAAAGATATTAAATACATGTTGGAAAAGCTTGTCAAAACCAAACTGAGTATGTGCAGTCTATAGTAAATAACCTCTATGATGGAAAAGGATGCCGTCCACACATTTTTGAGTCTCTTCTGAATTGATAACAGTTTTCTTCAAGAATATATGCCCAATCTGCTAAATCTTTAGCAATCATGCACATGCACCAAATTTTAGGTTCTTTTGCTTTCTGTTTAACAGTCAGCTGTACTTTTACTGTCTACTCAAAACTACTACTGTCACTCCCTCAATGTATTCTCCTTGTTCAGCAGTTGAAGGGAAGGGTTCCAAGGAAAAGAAACAGCATGCAAGGAAATGTTGAGAGTTATCAGCTATGACCAAAATTTGCTTCTTCCCATAGCATTTTCTTATTTAGCCGTGTTCTCGTATTTGTTTTTCTGACTTTCTTCCTTTGCAGAATAGTGTCTTCTTTCATCATTTCACTTCTTTGTTGACCTCTGCAGTCCGTTCTTGGCTTCTTCTTCTGTCCTCTTTCACATTGTTTTTTCCTTGTTCTTATTTTGCCCTCTGTCGCTTCAAATATTTTCATCTGTGGATTAGAGCAGTGTTCCTCAAACTTCTTTAAAGTGTTATCCGTTACTGGCTTCCATGGAAACCCAAGAGTCCCAGGAGTAGGCAGGATGTCTTCAGCTTATGCACTTCTAAAGCTTTTCTACCATCACTTCACAATCCCTTTTGAATGCTTTCATGAGAAAAATATTTGAGAATCAGTGAGCTAGGCCAGCGTCAGTTGAAAATCCCACGGTGCATAGATAAAAGGTTACCTGAAAAATGGGACACTTCCTCTAGATTCGGGAGCTGGGTAGATGCCAGCTGCATCTTTCTCACAGCCAGCATTGCTTATTCTCCTACTGCATGTTGTTTCAACATGGGTGAATGTGACATGGAAGGGGTAGCTCAAAAGTGTCTTCTCCCACAGGTTATTTTAAGTCCTGAAAGGGCTTCTGTGAAAAAATAGTTTCTTCATGGCTTACTGTCACAGAATCTTAAAATTGTTTAGGTTGGAACAGACCTCCAATACCAAGTCCAACCATTAAAAAATCAGTATTTCATCCAACCTGCTTTCTGAGCTGTCTCTTAGAGTCAAGCTCTTTGTTTTTACTATTGCACTGAGTTTGCTCTGCATCCATGGGACTGGCAGTTCTCTAGTTGGGTTGTTTCTCTGTGTGCAAACAGGGAACTTCCTAGGTAGTGGACATGGTTCCAAAATGGTCCTGAGTGCAAGGATGTGCTCGTTGAAGATGTTTGTGGAGTTTGAAGTGTCCGTTCTCTGTTACAGGAGATTTCTAAGGAAAAGGCTGGATATCCAGTCTGTTCTTCCCTGCTTTTTCTCCCAGGTGACCTAATGGTCACTGGTGCTTATATGCATAGCCTGCCTCTGGGCTGTGGGAATAGCATGAATTGCAAGACTTCTTGGATTTCATATTGCATGTTCTCAATTTTCTACAACCTGTGTGTGTTTAGGTACAAACTCTTATCAATTTAGTATCTTACCCTGCCCCACCATGCAAAAAACCCCAAACCCACTCGGAGGAGCAGAGGAGTTTGCCTTTATGAGTTATTATTTTTTCCTGGAGACACATTTTTTCACTTTTATTCACAAGTTTAAGACTAGCAGGAAGTAAGTACTTATCCCTTTGCTCTAGCTGGGATATTATATCTTTAAAAGTAATATTTTCCTTTCTGCCCTCAAGATGGCTAGTGTTTAACACAGTCATATTTTTCCCGACTATCTATTAATCACATCATGTTCTGTATCACTTGGATGTACTTGGTCATGGTTGCCTGGGTTTTACTGGTCTCATTATCGCTGAAGGACTTGACCACGCTTGAAGAGAGGATTATTTTTAAACATGATGTTTTCAGAATTCTTTATTTATCTCTTGGTCATTTATATATATATATATAGTAAATGAAGATGACTATACAAGTGCTCTGAAAAGAAACACAGACTTTAATTCATTAAAATTTAAATTTGAAAATACAGTACCCAACAGGGAACCCAAATTTAGATGCTTAATTGAGTTAGCAGGGCTATGAAAAGAAGCCAGGGAATTTGGTTTTGTGTTTTCAGCCAGGTAATTAGTGTGCAGTAATATATTTTTAAAGTTTTCATTTCAGACATACAACAGACATATAAATGAATCACAAATATGTCTTGGATTGTGGTATGGCGTTAAAACATTAGTAAAAAAATGAAGTGAGAAGGGATCATCTGAAAAATTGATTAAATGTGTAAGAAGAAAATAGCAGTTTCCTGTGAGAATGGTGTTGAGTGTCAATATTTATCACAAAGAGTCAAAGGACTTGATTTGTATATTTTTAATCCGTTTTCCAGCTAGTTTTTATTCAACTATGTAGCTTGTGCTTTTACATTTTAACAAAGCTACCAGAAATGCTTCCCAAAATGTCTCAGTTGATGAATTCAGCTGACACTCTCCTTGGCGCCAGTTCCTGTACTGCAGAGCTGTCTTTAATAGGGAGGTTTGGGCTGAGTTTTTTCTTGTTTTGGATTTATTTTTGGTTTTAAGAAATGTCACAACATATCCCATGCTGTGAAATAGCAGTATTTGGCTAAGAGGTTTAGACCTTAATTTTTTGAAGTAATATTCTTCCTTTTTGTGACGGATGTTTATTATTTAATATTTTTGTAATGAAATCTGCCATAAGAAGTACAGAAATTTTAGAAAATGCTTCTGGATCATTCATCTTTTACATATATATTATTTACCTTGGCATGTCTTTGTATAAACAGCATTCAGCACATGCATGAATTCATCTACTCACCAGCCACTTAAACCATGTACTTCTAAGCAAAATCCCCGACCCAAAACCTGTGCTAATTCCATCACAGTCAGAACATTTGGTATACTTGTAATTACAGAAATGTTATCAGATATGGATTCGTTAAGGTGTCCTGACTTTTAGCCATGTCTATAAACATGATCATGGGGTAAGGAAAAAACAGCTGTCAAAAATATTTCGGCAAAAATTAGTGTTTTAGGAGCGTATTCTGTGGCCCTGGAAAATTCATTTCGATGTTTCTGCCCTTTCATTTCCTGTCTGTGAAGCAGCAGTGATACTTGGCCTCCCCTGCAGAAGGAATGTGAGCACTTTCAGACAGTTGATCAAGAAGGAGCTATAGAAATACAGGGATTGTAAGGGAGCAAATTATATTCCTTTTATGGCAATCATCTTCTCTTTTTTGTTGAGGTTTATTTAAAGCAAAGTAATTGCAGGGGTGAAACTTCATAGGCATAATTTAGATTTCAAGAAAGGGGGTAAGGAGGAGGAGATGAGGGTGGTTGTATTTTAAGACCTAGAAGACACTATTAAGTAGCTGATATTCCTTAAGAAGGGATTCCTTGTAGAGTGAATTTCTTTATCTTCTGCTATATTTAGACAGTCAGGTAGAGTAAATATTTCATAATTAAGCATTCCAATTTTTTAATGTTTAACTTCTTAGCTGCATTTCTTTTTAAAAGTATACCTGCCTCCACCATTCAGTTGAAGCAATGCTTAACATCACATGTATTTTCCAAGATTTCCTCCACAGATGACAACCTGTGTCAGTCCACACCAGGCTGTATCCATCCATTTCACTGGGATTTCATTGAACACCTTTGGCAGCTGGGAGATGTAAGAAAAGGGATTAGCAAGTGTTTGTGTGACACACACTGATCCCAGCACCTGCTGATTGGATTGAAGTAATCCTTTTACAAGTTACAAAACTCTATTATCAGAGCATTAAGAGAGGGAGAGATGGTGATATACGCTGCATCAAGGCTATATTAATTTAGGTAAACAGAACATCTAATATGCTTGTGAATTACACCCATTCTTGCAAAAGTTGCACACTGGTCCAGTCTGGTAGGTAATGCCTTGCACTCCTTGTGCAAGGGGGATGCTTCTCTAGCAAACCAGGGACAGTAATTTACCATTATTTGAGATGGCATGCTGAAAGCACAACTGCTCTCTGTGTGCATGCTTAGGTGTTTACAATGAGCTTTACATGTAAAAATATGAAACTGAAACTATGGAATGTCATTTTTATTGTTGGCTGGTATCACCGTGGAAGTTAAATTATTTCTGAATAATGCAACCTATTTGAAGCAATCTAGGGATATTATTCTCTACCACACCGAATAGTTGCTTTGTCAGTGAATTGCCTCCCTCTTTTTTTTTTTTTTGTCTTCCTTCATCACCTACCATATTATGTATGATATTAGTATTGTTTTATGCCAAATTACAAGTAGAGCTCCATAGTAATTTTCAGTACATAACTGAAAAGCTTTAAAACTGTTTTTTTTACTGGTGTAAAAAAGTCCTGAGAAATACAAGAACTGTTAGATCAAAACACATCATGGTAGTAATATGGCTGCAAACGGAGGAGGAAAAATAATTTCTCAGTGTCTTTTACAGAGATAAAATACAAATTCCCAAGGTTTTATTTCTTATATTTTTCATTTGTGGCTACTGTAACCAGGAGATCTGGGATGGCACAGGACAAGCCAGGAAAGAGAAAGGAGCCTTCAGCCTGAAATTACTGATTAATCAGGTGATGAAATCCTGGGTCCAGTAAAGCAGTGGATACAGAACACTCCCCAGGATTGAAAACATGTGAGGCTTTATAGCCAGATGTTAATTTACCGAGATTTCTTCCAGTTACAAGTTCTGCGAGATACTGACAATGAGCTGCCACAACAGAATTTTTCATTTTATATGTCTATATGAGCCAAATATAACTGGCCCAATAAAGTCACATTTCTTTGCAGTTAATATTGAAAACTTGATATTTTAGACTAAAGCTGGTGTTTCTAAGTTATGGATTGATGCTTCAGAGATGGAGCTGGTCTTGGTAAGAGATGCAGCCTCTGCATTATTGTGGGTTGGCTGGACTAGAGCATGAGACACAACTGTGGGTCTTCCATGGAACAGCTAACTGTTGGAAAAAGCTGATTTTCTTAACGTGGTGGTTGATGGAAAGACTGAAATTGGTTGAGGTAGTGCACCCTCTGTTTATTTGAGGTCTGCTTTGCTAGGAAGAAAAGTAGGAAAGCATAGGCATAGTTTGGCTCTGCTCCCACGTTTCAGCTCCACTGCAAATTTCTTCATGAAAACACATGATGTGCTCCCAGCCTTTTGTGTGTGCAAGAACACCAGAGCTGCTCAGGGAGAAACACTGATCCTCTGCCAGCAAAACCCCAAAGTAACTTCAGTGTTATTATGAAACCGTGCTGGGAGTGAGAAATGCTTAAAAAGTGTGGAAAAAACATTGTGGTGCTCTGCAGGATCTGAATATGGCTCCGAGTTCTAATAGTGACACTGATATCAGGGAGCTTTATTTGATCAGGTCTCGAAAAGTTTAAGTGCACCAAAATAGAGAAATAAAGTAATAATTTTATAAAAGAGGAGTGGGGAAAAGGAAAAGAGAAGAGAAGTTAACCTTTCTATTGCTATTCCCTGAGTCCAGACTCCAGCCCTAGAAAATAATGGAGCACATATTAAAAAAGGAGTTGCTGATTATCTAGAGAGAGACTTTGCAAGGGCATAAAAGGAAAATAAGTGTAAGGGTGTCATTTAAGAGGATGGGGAAGGCTGGAGTCTTTCCTTTGTGTGTTTGCTAATCTCCTTCACCCTTTCCATTGGATATCTGAACAATGAGTAAGAATATGCATAATTTTATAAAGAGCAAATCTTGCCTGGACAAACCTGATTGCTTTTTATTTAAGTAAAACTACAAAACCCAGTAGATGAAGTGAAAACAACAGATGTAATACATACAGATTTTAATAAAGTCTTGACACTGTCTCATGAATAGTTAACTGAAAAATTAATGCCAATTTTTTAGAGGACAATTATGTGGATTTAAATGAGGCAAAAGCTTGATATACAAAAAGTAATGATCGAAAGCTGTGTCTAGGAATGTCTGGCAGAGCACAGAAATTGCTCTTAGATACAGTTATATTTAAGTTTTTAAATAATGATATGGAAGTGAGTGAAAGTGACAGTGACTTTTATCACAGTCTAAAGTTCTGCACAGACGTGAGGACAGGAGTAATTCAAAAGTTTGAAAACATTAAACCTGAAATCACATACAACAAATAAATTGTGTTTGAAGAAAAGAGTCACAAGAAGACATATCTATAATTTGCATAGATCCATTAGCTCATGATCTGTGAAGACACTGGAATATATACAAGCAGAAGTTATGGAGAACAGCAATATTCTGAGCAAGCAGACTAAAGTTGAAATAAATGGCTTGATGGGAATGAGTAGCAAAGTAAGTTTGAAATAGAAAAGCAATATTGTTGACATCCCTGTAAAAAAACCATCTCAAATGAGAACTAGTAGTCCTTATTGAAAATATTTGTGTTTCCAGGTATACCATGTATAGGTCAGAACAGTTGGAGTCCCAAGAAGTAGTAATGAACTGTGCTTTAGGCTTCTGCTTTAGATACAGAGCAGCTAAATATTAGAAAGACTCTAGTGAAGTACAAGAAATTACATTATTTGAAGGCCTGGAAGCAGGTAATCTGATAGGCTGCTTCTGTCTCTGAATTCTATAACACTGTGAGTAATATGAGTGGGAACAGAGAAATTTACTGTTAAGCCACTAATAATAAGGTATTAAGCCAGAAAAACGAAGGACAAAACCATATGTGGTGTTGAAAGCAAATTGGATTTATGCAGAAAGTGTTCCTCTTACATGTAGTCAATGCAATGTGTACTAAAGAACACAAAGAAGTTCAAACAGAGTAGCAAGAATTCTGGGGCGTCCTGGGCCAGAGCGATGCAACTCATGAGTTAGCAAGGAACAAAGGCAAAAAAAGCCATCACTTAAATTAACTGAAGACAATACAAACCAGATTTTTTCAGGTATAGTCTTTTACTGCACAATTTGCTATGTAATAGCTAAGACAAATTCTCTCCTCTACACATTCCTGCTGAGGAACCCTGGGAAGCACGACAGCACTGCCTGGCCCTCTGCATCTCTGGAAGAAGCAGCAGCAGTTTGAAAGCAGTGGCTCCCACACTGTTGGGTGAACAGTGTGGGTTTGAGCAGTCACCGTTCACAAGGATTAAGATAATTTCATGTCCATGTCTTCAGCTGACATTTGAAATTCGATTAGACCTGTCAAGGCCTGTCAATTTGAGAGCTGCACATCTTTTCACTGAAAGGTGCATCCTCAGTCACGAAAAGGGTTTCTACTCAAGTACCATATTGGAAGTATGTTGTCAAAAATAATTGGGGTAACTGAACATCAGCTAATGAAATAGGTATTTTGAAACAAATATCTTGACAGATGCAAACCATACTATCTCTGAAGAAAGTATTTTGTCTCTTCACCCAAGTAACAAGTGATAGGAGAAGAGGAAGTGGCCTCAAGTTGTGCCAGGGGAGATTTAGATTGGATATTAGGGAAAATTTCTTCGTCGAAAGGGCTGTCAAGCACTGGAACAGGCTGCCCAGGGCAGTGGTGGAGTCACCACCATCTGTGGAGGTATTTAAAAGACATATAGATGTGGTACTGAGGAACATGGCTTAGTGGTGGACTTGGCAGCTGGTTTACCAGTTGGACTCGATGATCTGAGAGACTTTTCCAACCTAAATGATTCTGTGATTCTGTGATTTAGAGGTTGATCAGTCAACTAAAATTTAATGGTTATATTTTTAACCTTATTTAGTCACAGAGCATGCATTGGACACCCCTCTTGATAAAAGACTAAAGAAAAAAATAAAACCGAAGTGGTTTGACACCCTATGACAACATCAGCTGAGCACACAGGAAGCTCTAACAAAGCCGTGTTCTACCAAAGCCAGGCCGCTGTGCTCTGTCTTTGTGCCTGTGTTCAGGCACATGGAATCTGTCTTAATATGTGCCACTGGCACCGTCTCTCTTGGCCAGGGATTCATTGTGCCTGGGACAGCTTTTCATCCTCTGGCTGAAAGCTCCTCTTTTGCCTCACAACTGGCATGTCTCACACAGTAATAATAGATTTTATAGCACATCCACTGTGTCCACGTAACGTCAGCGCATCCTCCTTACTGCCACAGCACGTTTGGTAGCAAGAGTATCTCCTCTGTCTGAACAAGAGAAAGTATGAACTGGGCTACCAATTGTCCTTGCAAGTGAGGCCCTGTGGAAGGAAAATTAAGGTTAATGGAATTTAAGGTGCATCAAAAGACCTGTGCAAGCAGATGGTGTTTGTTTAAATAATAGCATATGCTTGGGATTACAGGACTTGCCTTGTGCGCATGTTGGTGAGGCTAGACCTCTGCTTTTTTCAGCAGGCTTGAGGAGCTTTGCAATAACAGTGGTGACAACCTCTATTTATTTTACCTGCTGCTCTGGGACAAGGACAATCATGTGCGTGTTTGACATGTTGGTAATGAATTTCTTTTGTACCAGGCAAACACTGCAGAATGTCTCATCAAAACATCCTAATTAAGGAGTGGATTTGAGTAGACATACAATCTCTAAAATATCAGAAGTTCCACTCAATTTAATGTACATCCAGCAGCTCCCAAGAGAGTGTTTCAAAATCACTAAGCTTCTGTTTAGCAAAATGGGGATGAGTGTAGGGCCTCTGAAGGACTGTAAATGAAAGATTACTTAACTCTGAGGGAATTGTCTGGCTCCTGAATGTTTTAAAGCAAGCTTCTTTCTCAGTAGCTTTTAAAAATGTGTGTAAAGCAGATGTTCATATTGTGCAGAGCCTTCCATGGGTCCTTTCAAATAGTCAAACACCTCTTCAAGGTCTGTCAGGAAGTACCCTGTGAATCTGATCCATGTGATGCAGGAATTGAAACCACACAAAGAATGGTTGGTTGAAGTAAAGATTTCAGTGTGTTTTCATCTGAAAATTCATTTATCTTTACACTCAAGGTTACCTGAAAAATGAAGGTAAAAGTAAAAACTTTTAAAGAACAGTGAGTTATTTAAAAGTTCATGTGCAGTAAAAGCAGTTAATTTACCTTAACTGTAAACTTTACCTTAACTGTGTCAGATTTGATGAGTCAAAAAGGAAATTAAATTTCTTTTTAAAATACAATCCTTGAAATCATCAAAGAGACAAGTTGGAGTCAACAAAAAGCTCCTTACTACATTCAGCCCTGCCTTAGGAATCAGAGGTTCATGGCCCGTTTCTTACAGCTTTGTGGACCTACCAGTGTTTTGGAAAGATTCAGTGTTGGCAGATCTTTATATCTGCATAAAATGTCCCTGAAGTCTGTGGGACATTGATGATGGGCATGTCAAAATGAATCAGAGTATAAAACAGTAGTTTAAAATGGGAAGATGCTACGGGCTGGTCCTTGACTGCCTGATCTCTGCTGCATGCTAAACAGCTGCTCTGAAGCCAGCAGTCTTGGCTCTGTGGTATTGTAAGATTTTGCTATTTTTTCCCTTTGCCTCATAAAAATTCTTATATACCAGCAAGCCTCTGCTCCGGAGGGATTATCTTTTTTTTTTTTTTTTTTAATGATGTTCAGTATACATATCCAGGCACAGATTTGCTAGGAGAAAAGAACAGGATCTTTAGCCTCCCTCCTTTCTCTGGTCACAACAGCCTTTTGACAAGGACAAACTATTAGAGGATGGTTTCCTCCTGTTAACATGCAAGTTAATGCTGGGAACACGTTACCTGACCCACACCCTGACACACGGCGGGGCCGTGCTGCTCTCCCAGCTCCACGTCCGTCAGGTCACAGCTCTGTCCACTGCAATGCTTTTTCCTTCATTATAGAAAAGAAGCAATCACACAGTAGGCGTTTTGATTGTATCTAGGCCACCACTATTTTTTACCTTCTTTAGAAACCTTTCTTCTAATGCAATATCTTTCTGTGTCCTTAAAGACATCCCTTCTGGAAGCGTCGCTTCTTGAATTGGTTTTTCAGCACCACCACGTTTGATTTACAAACCTTGTGTAAAGACGCAGGCGCCCGACAAACCCTGCCCCAAACAAAGGTGTGTGTCAGGGGCTCTTTTGTCATCGAAAGACTGTTCAAGCTGCAGGAGGGAGCCGTATCCTGCCCTGCAGCCAGGTGGGAAGCGCAGTGGCACAACAGCTTTGCAGAGCTCCTGTTTGGCAGAGGACAAGCTGCAAGCTTTTTGCACCTTCTGTTCAACCTGTTGAGAGGGCATGAGAGCCTTTCTTCTTAAAAGCACATCTGAGAGGAACAATTCGACATCACAGAGATTGTCTATGGAAAAGGTTTTCTAAGCAATTAAAGTGCTTTTTATACTTTACAGTGAATCTTTTCTGGGAGCTTTTTCTAGACAAGGTTTGCTACGGATTGGGCTGTCTTAGTGAGGGTTCCAGCAATAACCACTGTGACTGATGTTTGGGCCAGAAGCTCTGCTATTGACCCCAGCCCTGAGCCTGTCCCCTAAACAGTCTGTCCCTTTTAAAACCTGTTTAAGAATGTTAATTTCAACTTACCTAGTAAAGGCAGTATGGAGTTTTATTTACCAATATGGACGGGGTGTAATGTGAGGTGGTTCTCTTGCTTGTTTTGGGAGATGATGGCAGGCTCTGCAAGATAGTGAGACTCTGTAAGTAGGCTTACAGTACCAGGTGATCACTTTCTTAATTTACATATTAAAGTGGGAGGGAAGATTTCTGGTTTTCTCTACCCTTCCTCCTTTCTGCTCTCTTCCCCTCATATACTTGGATTATTTTCTGATCCATGGGGTTAAGGAAAGTGGTTTTGGTTCACTTTTCTCAAATCTTTGGAACTGAATCCCCATCCATGGCTGGACTGGATCTCTAGCCTTGGGAGATCTGCAAAAGCTTAAGACCTGCACCAATATACTTTGATAGGCCATCATTCCTGCCACAGACAGTTTTCTTTGGCAATGCTTTTCCTAATACTGTTAACTGAGTGCAATATATAATCTTTACCAACATATATTAATATTAATTAACAATTCTTCCTCAGTTCAAGGCCCTCTCTGTGCCAGTTCATCTGCAAGATGAGTTTCTGATGACCCAGTGCTTGAGCCATGACAGTTCAGCCTGGCAATTTCTAAATTATTTTCAACATTTCTGCCTCTCCTGTGACGTGCATACGTGCTTCAACTTTAGTTGTAAAATCCTTTGTTTTGACAGAAGTTGTTATTTGTAGTAATTTTGGCAATGGAACTTTGTTTCTTTTCCATTGCCTGAAAAAAGAGACATTTGGGCTTATGTTTTCTAGGTACTGAAAAAGAAATAATTTCCTCCTAAAGATCAGTAAGTGGATGTTTCATGCATTTCCTATCTGTTAGCACTGGTACATTTTATCATTCTCATTTTTTATAGCACAAATAAGCTTGAAGTTAACCCTCTTAAATAAATAAATTAACCTTAAAACTGAGCCTTTTTTTCCCCCAAAGCTCCGGGTTCCCATGCTTTGAGAAATATCCTTTTCGCTTAGCTTTCAGCCTAGCTAAGTCAATGCTTAATGCAGTATTCTTTTAATTCCAGTCCTACATGGAAGACCACCTGAAAAACAAGAATCGTCTGGAGAAGGAGTGGGAAGCTCTGTGTGCTTACCAGGCTGAGCCCAACGACAGCACCGTTGCACAGCAGGAGGAGAACGTCCAGAAGAACCGCTCGCGGGCTGTAGTACCATGTATGTACACTTCCCTTTGTACCTTGGCATTTTAAGTGCGTGAAACGTTCCCCAATATCCTGTGCACCGTGGTGTGAAAGCTGCACGTGGCAGGCAAGCAATGTGGGGTGGTTTCTATGTGTACTAGAAAGCTGTGGCTACTACTATGGGCTGGGTGCACGTCCTGCTGTCATATCAGACCCTATTTATCTCCTTTTATGTTGCATATATGTTATGAAAATGCACACTTGGGCCACTTAACACTGCTGCTGCAGCTGTGCTGTCTCACGAAATTCCATAGCCAGAGTGATTTTCTGTGCTGAAATACACTGTCTGTACAAGAGTGGCACCTGTAGCTATTCAATAGAAGTCTCTTCTTCTTCTGCCCAAGACAGGGCGGTCTCTTGTCCATCCAGCAGTAATACCAGCAGTCTGTAGGCAGGGCTGGATGATCTGTTTATCATATACTCAGCTGTACTGAAGGAGCCCCTTTGGGCTTCAGTGGATAAGTTTGCAAACTGGCTTCTCTCTGCAAGGCTTAGGATAAAAAGAGAAAAATAAAAATAATGATTTTAAAAAAAAGGAACCAGTGTTTATATTCCTAGAATCTGCTCTTTCCTGTAAGCAGCCACCTTTTGAGCTTGAAATAAAAGTAACATATTTTTTCTACGCAAACATTTCTATCTCATAGATTACATTAGTAATGTATGGACTCAAATTCCATTAAGCAACCAATGAAACAAAAATGAAACCGAGAATATATGCATAGTCCACAGCAACCAAAATGCTCTCAATCAGTGTGCCCACAATCCAGCTGGATAGCTTGGCAAACATATATAGCTGGTTTGATTTTTAAAGTGCCATGAAAACATTAATTTTCCCTAAGAGAGTCTCGAGTAAGTACTATTCCTCCTTTAGAAATGGGGAAATGACAGGTAACACGTTAAGTAAATGTCATAGCCAGATTTAGAGTGAAGATTCTTTGGAAGGACATGATAATTTAACTGAGCCCATCAGTCCTTGCATATTTGCTTCAGCAGGGTTTGTCTCTTTTGTTTATGTAGTGACTTTCTGCAATACTTTTCTACTCAGGAGAGGATTACAGCAACTTGGCAGTATTAATTCTCCTGAGTACATATCGTGCTGGTCAAAAGCCTTTTGGGGTAACAGCAGCAGTTTGCTGACTTCTATGTGTTTTGGGATCAGGCCTTTTGAGAAGTTCTAAGGAAGTCACCATGAAAGTTAAAGCAGTGGAAGCCTTCTGTGCCCTTTTACTGAAAAAAACCAGCACTTAACTGACATGATAGGCAGTGAAAATTTTACATGAAAATATGTATTGATCCAAGTTAATCTTCCTGCTTAAAGTGTTCCATCAATATGGACTTACAGTCAGACCATCTTAAGATATTTCAAGTTCCTCCTCATAAATTAAGCTAGTCTGGTTTTGGTTGCTGCCACAGAGACAGCATGGGAGCTACAGACGTTGCCAGAAATTGGTGCTGGTTATTTGACTGATGTACAAACTATGTCTTCATGATACAATGAGCTATAAGATAGAAATCTTCAGACTTTTCTACCTCTGAATCCAGAAGTATCGTGGCTGTGACAGTGCTAAAGAGCAGAGATTTTTAGCTTGTGTGTCATAGAATCATTTGGGTTGGGAAGGACCTCTAAGATCATCAAGTTTCGTCATTAACCCAGCACTGCCAAATTGCCACTGAACCACATCCCTGAGTAGCACATGTGCATGACTTTTAAATACCCTGGGATGGTGACAGATAGTCTGTCTCTTTTCTTCATATTGTACGGTGCGGATGTATCAGCCACCACTGACCAGCCTTTGTTTCTCTGCCGTTGCTTCTTCCATGGCATCTTGTTATGCCTGTTTTTCCCAAAGCTGGGGCTGGACTGAATCAGTGCTGCCTGTGAAGGTATTTGGACATGGATAGGGTGACTGCAATTTATCTGAAGTTTTAACTAAAAGTATTCTAGTACATTTAAAAGGGTAAAATGCTATATTTGCTTTGTTTCTTCAATGTGGAAACTTCTATTACAAATATTAGTGCACTGGGAATTTTCCTTTGTGACTGAATTGCACAAAATTACCTGCCTTCACTTTCTGAAGTTGCTGTGCACTGAGTAAACAGCTGTCATGTTATATATGTTTAAATTACTTACTACTTTGTTGATGGGTGTAAAGTATGGAGTAGAGTTTAAACAATATTAAATTTTGATAAGGTGGTGGTTATTTTAGACTGTGAGATTAAATTGAGATGAGAAGGCCCAGTTTGCCCACTTTTTTTAAACTGTGTTAGGCATTAAAACTATAGCAAAAAAAGCCATAGATTTGCTTCATAATGTATGAAGAAGCAAACCTGATATGCTTTTGATATTCTACAAAGTTGTTATGCTGTATTCAGTGTATTCTCACAGAGTAATGCCTTGTTAGTGTTTCCTTACCCCTTTCATATTCATAATCACCTTGACAAGGTAGAACAAGATTGCCAATTCACATAGAAGATTTCCTGTTAGAAAGGCTTCAAAGAAGCTTTAATATCGTGTTGTATTTGCTTTGCATTTTTCTTTCTGAACCAGTCTTGAAGTAATACAATATTATTTTTACTGATTATATAACTGATTTGATTATTATCACAATTTTATCATAGCTTACTCTTACACTTAACTTTTCTGTTTTCTTTTCTATACAAACAGCTTTTAAAATACTTGATAGCAGAACACCTTGAGACTGCACTTAACTAATTGCTAGTTTAAAAAATACTAACAAATTAAGTTACCTGGACCTTCTAGATTAACAAAACCATATCCTTTTAGCCAATCAAGAAACAGATTGCTGTAATTTAGGGCACACGGTGTTTATATTTAGTGCTATAATTTAGTGATGCCTATTTTGTGTATGAATACATGAGCAGCTCAAGAACAGCTTTCCAATTTTTTTTTCTCTTTTTGCATCTCTGAAAAATAAACCCATCTCAATAGAGTCAATACCGTATGTTTTTTATATATATACACCATTAATATATACAGGTATTTTAGACATTCGGCAAACAACTTTTTGCAGTGAACATCTATCAAAAACTGTCCACCATAGCCGTGTCCATGGGTCATGGTATATATCCAAGCAACCTGCTTATCTCTGTGCTTTGGCTTTCCTCTAAAGCAAAGCAAAGCATTTAGGGGCAGAACACGCACCCAGATCTGAGGCTTGTTTGCCTGCCTGAGGCTGTGCCCCGAAGATGGGAACACGTGAGCAGAGGTTGTGTGCATTACCCACATTACAAATGCATGTGCAAATAGTGCTCTGAAACGAAAAAACCTGAGCAGTTCAGAGCAAAGAAGAGTTCAATTTTCTGCAGATCAACTATAGGCAAAATAATGATAATCAGCAGGTTATGATTCTTCATAGTCTTCAGGCTGCACCATTTTTGTTCCTCAGTAATTCTTCACTTTATTTCAGTGGAGTTCTGTATAGTGCTTTGTATGGGGAAAAAAAAAAATCAGTCTCAATCTAGAAGGAAGAGAACCATGATCCAGGCAGAATGTGCCAGGTTGACTGCTGTAAGCTTTGCCCTGTTCTGTGATGCCTGGGTTCAGACAACCCAAATTTGCCCATATTCCTTGTTTTCAACCTTACATTTATTGGTTCTGTTCCTTCAGAAGTATCTGATTAAAAGGAAACAAAAGACAGAGGGAAAATGTGAGTCTTACTTTTACAAGCTTTCCATCTCCATCTAACAACAAAAAATAATAGACCTTCATTAAGTTGCAGGGCCACTATGAGGGAAGTAAAAGATTGAGATGACACACTGCTGTAGTATTGGTCACTGTTTAAATAATCCAGATAGTAATGACATTTTATGCTCGATTCAGTCATTTAAGCACAGAAATCCAGTGTTGTTTGAGATGCCTACAGTACTCAAGGTACCCAAGCAGAACTAGTAGGTATAACATCAGCTCTGTGGGAGACTTGTGACCCTCCTGCCTGCTAGCCCAAGTGTCTTTAGGACACTCAGATATCTGTAGAAATCTACACTAAGGCATTGAAACCAAGTTTTCTGAGCATGAGTCTGTGAGATCATAGATTAGGATGAATTGAAGTGTCTCCGTGTAACTGCCTCCATATGAGCCGGGTGTCAAAGCCCCCGGTACAGCCAGGGAGGAGCCAGTCAGCAACATCAGCAGAGCTGTGCCTTGGCCAAAAGCTGGTATTTAGTGAAATGAATAGATTTAGGATGCCACTGTGTATCCTGTGTGAGCTTTGGATGCTGGTCTAATAGGGTAAAAGTCTTGGGGTCTTGTGTCCTGTCTGTTGTCCTTGTGCAATGTCTCATCTACTCTCCAGTTTCTCAAACAGTCTATGTTCGTGTTTAGCCAGCTGAATCAAGCTGCATTAACCACCTCACATGAAGATATCTATGTGTAGACACCAAAATGTAGCTTTTTCAGTCTATAAATTGAGATTTATGTACTGTAAACTCATGTGTGTTTGCTTATGTCATGTCCTTTATGCTCTATCCTCTATATTTTATAATTAATATTTTACAATTTATATTTTACATGTCTATAAAATATAACATCGTGCTGTGTTTCTCCACAGCTATGGGTTAATATTAACCTTCTTATTTAGGAAGCCTTTCTCTGCCACATATCTCCATCTATACATTTTGCTTTTCTTTCAGCTGTGGCTTGGCTGGAGCAATAGCAAATGCAAAGCAGTTCAGCATTCAGCAGCAGCTATTGTAGATACTTGAAATGATGACGAGTTGTAGCTTGGCCAGATTGCAGTAGCTAGTAACAGCATTTGTCTTTTCTCTCACTTCCTTATTACCACCCCTCTCCTCTCCTATTACTTCATTCATCTTTCTTTCTCGTTTTTTAGATTGATCTTACATATATTCCTTTTCTCACATACCTTCCTTACTTTTATTTCCTGCTTCTCCTGCTTCTCACATAATCAATATACAGTTTTCCAAAAAAAAATGTTGTACATTCAGCATTTTCCCCATAGCTGCTCATTGTTAACATAACAATCTGGTGTCCGTGGTGTTCTGTTGGTTTTTTTTCCTTTCTTCTTCCCCTGCCTGTTTCTGAAGAGCTATTATGCTAGTTCCTAGAAGCTTTGAGGTGATAACAGGCATAGACAAGCACAATCTGTTCATTGTCAATATGCATATTTGATGCTGCAACTGAAGCACACATGGGTGCAAACTCTTGATATATGCAGAAAAACATGTACAACCTTTTTTGCACACTTCGTTTTTCTAAGCGCAAATACAAAGTCTCACCACTACCAAAGCCTTAACGTGCCTCACCCTCTGATAAACCCTCCAAGACAGCAAAATAATGACACGGCACAATAAAGCAGAGGGTCTGGATAAAACTCTATGTTTTTTTAAAAAAAAGAACCTGAAGTTACTGATCTCACACCTGAGTCTTACTGGAGAGTCACCCTGACATCTGTTTGCTAAATACTGATGAATCACTGTCTGCTCTCTCTCCTTCATCCATTTGAAAACATTTCACACGTTTCCTTTGGTGATTAGTTCAAACACTTTTGCTATTCAATGAACAGGGCTTCTCCTGAGTGCTTGCTTAGCTTAAGGTAAGTGAGAGGCCACATTTACTGCATGTAGCCTGTGCATCTCCTGCAAAGCCAGAAGGTTTCAGAGCTGCAGTTCTTCAAGCACTCTGTGACAATAGTCATTGCAAAGCCTCCTATAAAAAATACTGGGTAGCACAAGATGTCAGGTGTTGCAAAGTTTATATTTATGTTTTGGATTGTTTTGTGCAGTGGTGCCAAAGTGAGGTGGAAATGAATAATTTTCATGAACATGTTCCCTTTCTTGTCTTCTTCAACCTCCTATTGTGTTGAAACCTTAGCAGGGAAAGTAATTTTATGTGAATAGTAAAGAATATCTCTTCAGTTATTTGACATTACTTGTTCATCACTGGTCTCATTCCAGGAGAAGATTGCTGATACTGTTGGGTGAGATTGGGTGACTAGAAACAACACTTACGAACATCCCTTTGTCTTGCTCATGTATTGCACTGCCATGGCATCACTGTTGAATAAACCTAAGCAGAGCCCAAACTCTCTTTCTCTACCTTCCTGTATGGTACTTAGAATGTTTGATAATTCATTTGTTATTCCTCATTATTAAAATAATGATTGGTAGTTAACAGCCAGCTTGGAATCCTGGTGTTAAGTGGTGTCACAGGCCACTAGACAAGTTACTCGTATTTTGTCTATTTGAAAAATCAGTGGAAAGATCCTTGGTCCTCTCAAAACGTCAGTATCTGTGTTCAGCTGTAAAGGGTTACAGAAAGGGCAGCTCCACATCCTCTTTCCACTGTATACTGTGCAGGGTAGGTTTCCTGAGAAATATAAAATGTGCTGGTTATATATGAGGTACAAGTTGTTTGAGATTCATACGTAGACTTAGACAGCTCTCATAAATTATCTGAGTGTGGTCTGGACTTTCTTTCTTTAGTCAGTGGAAAGAAACAGCATTTCTTGAACACAACTTGGCCTTTTTGCAACAGCTAAATCAGGATGAAATGATTCATCACATAGAAACATTTCTTTTCTTGTAACAGAAAGTGAGTCTGGATGATTGGAAGATATGCAGACATCTGCATTGTCACTGCTTAAGTATAGACAAATGAAACCCATCACATTATATGTGTTCTGATGTAGAAATAAATTTTTTAAAAAGGACTAGAGTTTGGGATGTACAAGCTTTAAATATAATTGAGCTAGCACCAGTAAAATTACAAGTTAAAAAGGGATAAAATAATCTTGATGATGGGCAAACATAAGTCTATGTCCAGAACTGCTGTTTTCTTTACTGATGTCTGAACTAGCTACAGTAACAGCAGTGCAAGATGTCTGTGTGTGCTCCAGTTGCACTTCAGTGAAATTGTTGGCATTTTCTCTCTCCCATGATCATATCCAAGTCATATTGTTTCCCCATGTCACTAGTGGAGCACCACACAGCACTGGTCTCTGACAAGGACATATTAACTTCCTGTCCAGCTCTCAGCTGTTCTTCCATGTTCCTGCTGTTCATTTTATAGAGAAGCCAGGTGGACAAAGTCCCATCAGCTTCCCTCTTCCATGACCCTGCAAGCACAGGAATGTTCGCTGTAATACTGGCTTTTTTTAGAGATTTGCCTAGCTTAAATCTTAAACTCCCTGAACAGATTCTCTTTTTTCCTATGAGAGGTTGTAGCACATCACAGTGCATCTCATGAAGACAGGATTTCTCATACTGAGCCTCTGGAATATCCCATTGCTTCACTCCTGAGTCAGGCTGTGATGCTCTGGCTGTATCAACTCTATGGCTAAGTTAGGAGTCAGAAGGAAATATCCTTTCTGATATTTACCTGTCTTGAAAAGCACATTAATCTGACTTTGAATTCTCTAATTTAAAATGGGTAGAATACTGGTATAGAAACTTTCTTCTCTTATTTTCCTCCTTTGCAGATGACCATTCCAGGATATGTCTGAAAGGTGAAAGTAGCCACGACAATTCAGACTACATCAATGCCAGTCCAATTGTAAGTATGGTAACCTATGAAAAGTATTCCAATTAGTTGATCCTTGTCATTCCTTGTTGTCAAAATAAGCTCACTCCAGGCACCTCACTGCTAATCTCAGGTTGTGAGCACCTCACAACGCTGGTGCTTCAGCTTGTCCTTTCAAATTGAAGAGAAATACATATGCATGCAATACCCTTGAAGTTTATTTACTGAGGAAAAGTCACTAGATAACCCTCATTCTACCTTGTAATACTGTCAGTTTTTCTGTAGTTGATATTAGATATTATTAATTTACAGATTATAAAATTCAGTGCTTTACTTTAGTGGAGCTTTTCCTTCTCTGAGAGATAAAAAAAGCTTGTTCTTTTTTGCATTGTCTACTAGCTACTGTAGGAGGAATGGTTTCTGTAGGCATGGAGGGCTGAGCTCCACAGACTTCTGAGCTGCTTCTGCTTTAGGAAGTGACATTTCCTCTTACCTTTCTTCCTCTGTTGACCTAGTGGTGCACAGTCTGGTGGTTCTGTAGCTTTCCTGGTTCTTCTCTGAGCTTGCTGTTTTGAAAGCAAGACCAGGATCCCTTAGCTCCTGTGTATTCATTCCAACTGCAAGGAAGGTCGGTCCAATTTTTGTGTCCAGATACTCGAGTGTGGCCCAGCTGCCATTTCCCATGACTGTGTGAGCTGAATGTGAATCCTTTCCTCTCCATGAAAGGTGATAGGGAGGAAATGTCTCTATTTGTAGACACTAAACAGGTACAGGAATGCCAGTGGCATTGCCCTGTCATAGCACCTCAGTGGAAGTGTCAGGATATCCATGTGAAGGGGGAAGAAGGCACTGTGCCCTTGACCTCCATGGGACTGCTCGTATTGGAGTCGCTTTTTCTCATGGTTTTTATTCACCTTAATTAGGCACTAAAAGGTTATTATAGGGAAACTATGAGAAAGAACTTCGGGTGGAGAATAAGATCTCACTGCAGTGGGCTGTATATGGCATTACTGGCTCATTTGCCTGGGGAGTATCACTCCCCCAGTTAAATGACTTTGTGTGGGCAAGGCAGCTGACAATTTGCAACAGCATGAAATTGCAGGCTGCTTCCTTCCAATCTTGTTGACAATACTTTTTTTCTTAAAAAAACCCCACAGCTACATAGAAATTGTTCCCTGATCTTTGTTTCAGCAGAGTTCAAAGCTTCATTTCACTCAACACATAAAAGCATTTTATTCAAAGAGTTAAAAAACACACAGAAGCCAAAAAACACCTTTGGGATATTTTTGTCTTTGGCTTAGGGTAGAGGGGAAACCAAAGCACCTGCATGTTGAAGGATTGCCAGTTTCCGTTTCAGAGGACAAGGGTAGACAGGCACAGATTAGAGTTTTTAGGCTGCTTTTGGGTATGTCTCTGACTAGACTGAGCTCTATCTAGCACCAGGATCGGGGGATCCTGGTGTTCCAAGGAATATGCATCCTGCTTGTAAAATCATACACAGAGGTCCAGCTCCAGGGCTTCAGTGCTCTGTTTGTGTCTTCAGGACCCAGCTGGTGAGTTATGTTTGGTCAAGCCTTCATCCGATAGTAGAAACTGAGAGGTTTGGTGGGAAGGACAGGAGTGGGAGGTGATAACTGGAAGTGAGATATTGTATTCTTGTAAGAGCTTGGTTGTAATTCACATGGCAACAACGTGGTACCAAAGTGGAATTACAGCATCTGTAGACAGTGCTAGGCCAGGTTCAGTGTTGACAGCAGTACAAATGGTGGGTTTTTACTGAAAAACTGGGCTTCTGCAACCTGCCCAAAAGTCTGTGTAGGCACAGCTTAACTAGTTTTATTACACAAATTTGGCTGATGAAGGAGTGAATTCTTGCATGTGTGTATATGTCTGTTACAATTGTAGTTCTGGATTATAGTGTAATTATTTCTTTAGTTACACTGAAAAGTATTAGATTAAGTAGTGTTGGAAGTGAAGAAACAGGACTGAGATATCCCATTGACAAAACTGGGAAGAGGTTTGCTTTAGCAGGATGCCCAAAACTAATGCAAGCAGAGGGTCTCTGCTTCCACAGCTTTAACTCTTGTGTTTTTCCAAAGGGTTGTAATCTTGCCTTTCCATCCTGCTCTTAATAAGGGTCCTTCTGCAGGGTTAGAAGGTATTTCTTTTTTTCAGTTTTCCCAGACTCAAAGAGTTTTGTTCAATACAACAAGTCACACTGATGAAGCAAAAATTCTTATGGTTGTCTTAATATCGCTTACAGAAATACTTCTATGCCCAGAAATAAGTGGGTTCACAAGTGTTTCATCAGACTGGGGCAAGTGCCTGGTCACTTGCATAGCCAAGAAAAACTACCAAGAAATATTTTCAAGTTCCTCTTCTTCATGGTAGGATAGAGACCCTACTCTGAGGAGAGGAGCACCACAGCTGACATTTGTGTGGATCTGCTTTTCCAAGGAAAGACGTGCTCCAGTTAGTTACATGAGTTTGCTCCACTAAGCTAGTAGTCATTTTGCTATTTTGAAAGCAGTAGGTCAAAATGTGTGTTTCCTGCAGGTGATGCAGTGGGAGGTTGATAGGAGGAAATCCCTGCTTTGCAAGCCCATAGTCTGGAAAGATTCCTTGCAAACTGCTGAATTTCAAACCAAATTAAATATCCTGAGATTAGCGTAAACATATTTGTTAATCTGGTGTAGTTTTTGTATAATGAAGTCGAGTATCGGAGTGGCAGAGATATTCAGTCTCTGTTCTCCCCACTTCAAATGCCTACTGCAATATTGAATTGGGCACTTGATTCTGCAATATTTACCGTGTTTATACAGCTAGTGAAACCTAAGTTGGACATACATGCCATTTCTACCTATGTTTACTTGAGATCTTTCCTGGTAGCAGGCACACATTTAGTGTCTTTGTAAGCACAGTGGATGGGGAGTATCACTACAACTGCTTTCATTCACTCTTGCAAAAATCTCACCATTTCTTTCCTTCAGACGGTTTCAACTTAAATAACCTCAGTAATTATGCTGTCAGTACAGTGATGCTCCTGGTGCATTTGCTCCTCGCAGTGCCTGGGTGAGGAGTGAGCTCTGTCGTGAGATGGGCACTGATGGCACAGGATCAGTACGGGATGAGCTCTGTCGTGAGATGGGCATCGATGGCACAGGATCAGTACGGGATGAGCTCTGTCGTGAGATGGGCACTGATGGCACAGGATCAGTACGGGATGAGCTCTGTCGTGAGATGGGCACTGATGGCACAGGATCAGTACGGGAT